>JAAGAY010148528.1:0-21924 GCA_011801015.1 Ardeotis arabs
AAAAAAAAAAAAAAAAAAAAAAAATTCCACTGTAAAAATAGTGGAGTGGTAGAAGCAGGTACCTAGGTGCATGGTAGGGCATCCTTAGAGTTTTTCTTCAGGAGGTATTAAAGCCTCTGTCAAGGGTTGCTTGGGGTATTCTTGATTTTCTCCACAGCAGAGGAGATGGAGCAGATGATTTATTGATATTTTCTTCAGACTATTTGTATTCCCTGCTATAGACTGTAGCCTCTCATTTTTACTGTATTTTGATTGCTATAATACAAAATTGAAATAGTTCAACAACACTCTTCCAAGGGCTGTAATAATATCTCGCAATTAAAAGTGTGGTGGATACTGCAGGAAATTATTTTTATGTGCTCTAGAGCAGGTGTACATCTCATAAGAGTCTTGAAATAATGGAATTATGAGTTTGGAAGCTCTCAGACTGGTGTTTTCCAGACTTGCTAGTTTGTCAGGTTATTGTGTGTTTAAAGTTCAACCTGAATATCTATCTTTACATAACAACGTAGAGATGCTTTTGCTATTTCAGCTTATTCTGTCTACTCTAAAAAGGGAGAGAGGCAGAGTAGACAAAACAAGAAACAAAACAACTCTCGATTCCCTTTTAAATTCCAAAAGCTGACATTCATAGATTAAAAAAAAAAACCAACCAAACAAAAACAAACAAACAAACAAAAAAAAAACCAAAAAAAACCCTAACAACAAAAAAACCCCAACAAAACAAACAAAAAAACTCCAAACCTTTATTTTTCTTAAGGTCAAAAGGGACCATTGAAATTTTTCTGGTCTGACCTTAACTTGCTTTTTGCGTTGACAACATCAGTGCTGGTGATAAAATGGTTTCTGACTGGTCACAGAGACACAGTCATGTTCAAGAGCTAGTGTACCTTCACATCTTCACACACACCGTCTAAGACTGTTACATATTTGTATGTGTGTGCATGCTTATATACGGACACATTCTTATTGATGCATTTGTTTGCATTAGTGAAATACGGGGTCTTCTGTGTCACTAACACATTGGAATAATTTGCACAATTCTCTTCCTTTCTGAGCGTGTGTTTGAGTATTTATAGGAGTGCTGAGAGGCAAAGCTTTCCGATTGTGTTAAGTATATGATCAAGTTTGTAAACATAATGGTCCAATAAATGTTACAATACAAGTAATCTTGCTGTTTTATTGGATGGAATAAATAGTCTTTTAAGTCATGGTTTAGGTTTATCTAAAAATATATTTCCACACCATTTAAACTCTGTGAATATGGAACTCCTGTAGGCAGTTCATATTTAACATGTTTCACCTGTCGATAAATTATAGTGTTAGTCCTGATGGCAACGTATTTCTTATTAATTAGAAATTGCTTGCTGTAGAGACTGAGAAACTAGTTATTAGAACAGTTGCTACGGATCGCCATGTAATAGGAATACAATTTAAAAAAAAACCCAAATAGAGATTATTTTTAATGAGACTTTAAGATGATACAAATAATTATGAAATGTATTATAATTTTCTGGTACTTCCTTATGTATTTTTTATCATCTGTCATTTCCCTTATTGCAAAGGGAACTGGAAACACCTTTTTGTTTATACAGCTGTGTAAACTTAGCACAATGTATACTGACTTAGACTAATGGATGAGTTCTAATACAAGTAAAAATAGTTCCTTATGGTTCTGACTTAGCAGTATACTTAAGCACATGCTTAGCTTTAGATACGTGCTCAAATAGTATACTATAAACCAAATGTAAGCACTGAGCAGAAAAGAAGGGAGGCAAATCCTTCAGTGTTTGTTTTTGTTTATTTAATATGCATAGATCAAAAGACACTTCCTGTAAAAGTTCCTTATTTATTTCATGTTCACTCTCAAAGTACTTGGAACAAAGGTTTTAGTCCTGAGCCTGACTTTACAGGAGTCATATGGAGTTTGCAAACTCAGGGCCTGAATCATGACACTATTAGATTCATAACAACAAGCTACTTTGCTACCTTTCTCAACTGTTGCGGAGTTCATTGCTTTCAACAACTATGAAGTGGTTGATTATCACAGAGAAATAGAATGTGGTCATCTGTGAATTGTAGGCATTCTGCCTGTACCGTGTAAGCCTTGCTAGCATAGGTAAGATTTGTGGATTTATGCCTTTATAGTTAAAATTGGAGTGTTTGGAGTAGAGAGCTTGAAATGAGGTGCTGTAAGAGTTTGAGAAGTTAGATTAATGAAATCCACGTAAGCGATGAATTACAGGTTGCACTGTATTATCAAGAGAACAGAATTAGTACAGCTCAGAAGAAAAGTGAGTGAACAGTGTGACAATAGCCTGGGGCATATATGAGAGGAATTAGTAAAATGAGACTATTTGCAGTACACAGTGCAGACACAAGGACTAGTAATGTGCTAAAACAGAAGAAAGAAGCAGGTGTAAATAGCAGGAATCTTTCTGTAAAAATGCCAATTAGGCACTTGTGTAACTGCAGTTTGTTATGCATGACATGCGTGATAAGCTACCATGGCAAGAAGAATCAAGAAATTTTGTATGGGTTTTGCAAAGATCACCAAACACCATCCTACAGGACTCTGTGCAATCTGTATCATTGTCTGTCACTGTAGAGTAGGTAATGAGATGGTCTTCTCAGTCTTTTGGAGTAAGATTATTGTGACTAGCTTAAGCAAAACAAAACAAAAAAAAAAGCACCTGAAACAGAGTAGGGTTTATTTCTCTTTCTGTACTTTGGGGTTAAAACATGCTGTTATACAAATGCTTTAAGCCAAGCCTAAAGGAGGGAACGAGCAATGGAAGGAACTTTTCTCATTCAGGAGTTATTTTGTTGCATCAGCAGTGCATCACTCTTACCGTGCATGGGCCATTGGAACTTAAAAGACAAAGGTGTTCTGCTCTGGAATGAGAATGTAGCATAAAAAACATTGTGCTTTATTTCACTGGACCTGCATTCTAATATGGCTGTCTGGCATTTGTGATAGCCACATACACCTCCAAGGCTTGCTTCTGAGCCAAGGTCCAGTGAGACAGGATTCACCATGATCTCACCATGACCACTCACATCATCTCCATGGCAAAAGGCTACAGAAGTATATATCTAGTTATAGATGTTGCTCGTTGTTGCAAGCTAAAGCATTTCTCTGCTGGTAAACTTTCAACCTGGAAGTGATGACTGCCTAAGGCACATCTCTTTACTGTTGTTATGAAGACAGGAAGAAAAGGTTGGTTGTACGAAGGATCTAAGAGATTCTAAAGTTTGAAGTGGAAAGATGGAAAAGCAAAGCTGGCACACTTTGGAGAAAATAGAAAAAATATTCCTAAGAAAAGACAAATTTGACCACCAGGACAGTCAGAAAAGTTTGATTGTATTTTTTTATATGTTCTTTTGGGCGAGTGTCCTATTGACTTCAGTATGGATTTCATACAAATAGAAATGTACTGATGTGGCAAAAATGGCATATTTTTCTACCAGAACAACTCTGCTGATGCTTCACTTATGAAAATGGAATACAAATGTCTTTACCATCAGGGCTGGAAGTTTTCTAGGAGAAAACTAAAAAAAAAAAATTTTTCTAGCAGAGCTAAAAAAAAAAAATTCTTGATAGCCACTGCTTAAGGAGAAGGTTGCACTGTCCGCTTGCATCTGTCAGAGAGGAAATGCGTAGGTTAAATGCTCATGTGAGAAAGCTGAGGTGGTTTTCTGTGGTGTTGCTGTAAAAAGAAATTTGTGTCCAGTACATTTGAAGCATGTTTAGACTGAGAGCTGCACCACTAGGAACTGTGCAGAATTTGCTGCGCTTTCCCATTTCGGGAAGCTCCAGAACTCCAAGATGTTCCCTTCAGTGCGTTTGCTGACTGCTCTTTAGTGTTCAGCTCTGTTCCTCTTGCTTTCCACACAATTTATGTGATGCTTTGGATGTTTTTACAGTTAACTTAAAAACTGCCAAAGAGAAAACAGTACTTCATAATTTTCTGGTTCATGGACCATTCTGTTACTGTAAATGAATGAGTTGTTATGCAGAAGTACGCTGTAGTAAGATGACTCACTCCAAGTACCATTACCAATGAACAAGTTGCTCAATTACATTATATGACACCATACCTAGCATTTAATTTTTTTTCCCCCTAAAGCTTCCTCTGTTATATTTCTGCTTTTCAGTTCTTAATGTGGAAATAAAATGTGATGTGTGAATTTGTGCCTTGTTTCTTCTTGTTTTCCAGTGCTTTTTACTTGAGCAGCTCTTTAAAACAACTGATCATCACTGCAGGTTCTGTATGCAATGCTTTCTCTATCCCCCAGTTTCTTTCATTCAGACTTTCTTTTTTTTAAGCCATGTATATCCTAGTTTTACTGGGCTAAAATTGCTTAATAGACATTAGTCCAAATCAAAGAGGAAGCTCATGTATTTAAGATAATGATTACCCAGAGTTTACTTCTGCACTCGGTGATACTGAATTATTCTACCCTTACAGCCAAAGATGGAGCAGAAGAGCAGAGTATAATTTTACGTTGTCCTGAGGTGAAATCAGATGTTTTTGTCAATTCTTGCTTCCAAGATTTTTCAAGATCTGTAAATTAAGTGCTATAGATGGTATTGTTGCCTGCCTGCTTTTGACAAGAAAGTCAGAATTGATAGACATTGATTTGCCACTGGGAACCAAAACCATTAATTGAAGCTGTGGTGACTAATCCATTACTTTGCTCTGCTTTGTGGATCCTGGCTTAACAGTTGTTGCAACAATCAAAAATTCATTAATGCAAATGCACCTATTGAGATCGAAGTAATCAATTTTTCTAGTTTGTAGTTGGCAGGCTCAGGTTACATGGATAGGTTTCCAGAATTGCTGAATTGCCAAAACTGCTCCCAGATGTGGGGAGTGCATTTGTGTGTGCTGGGGGAACGGGATGCCAAAGCAAAGCAAACATGAGTATAAGGTATTATTAATGCTGCTAGCTCTAATAGTGACATGAAAAAAAAAGACACTTCTCTATAGGTCTTTGAAAAGAATATGTAGGATTTGGGTGGGGTTTTTTGGTTGGTGGTGGTTTTTTTGGTTGGTTTTTTTTTTTTTTTTCCTTTGGATCCATCTAGTTTAGAACCACTCTAAATTGAGTGTACAAGAAAATACAAGAGGAAATACAAGAAGAGTTCAGTGAGGTGTGGGGCTTTTGGTTTTGGTTTGGTTTTTTTTTGTTGTTGTTGGTTTTGGGTGTTGGTTGTGGGGTTTTTTTTGTGGATTTGGGTTTTTTGTTTGTTTTTTTTGTTTGTTTGGGTTTTTTTGTGGGTTGGGGGGGGACTTAAAAACCCAGACTCTGGAAACTTTGAGTTTTTTCCCATCTATTACTACTTATGATGGAAGGAAAGAGAGCATTTACTCAGAAAAGGTTTGATGTAGAATCTTTCAATCTAATTTGTACAAAGTATAGTGCAACATTACTAATGGAAGCCTCATGAATACATATACTTTTATTAGTTGATATTTGGGGAATGATCTGAGCATCCCAATAATAAAAGGCTTTATCACTTATTGATAGTGCTTATATTGATGTAAATCATAAATATCTGTGCTGTCAGGTTCACACTAGCCTAATTGGGATTAACAAATAGCTTTTTCCCATTTATTCAGTTCCTATATGTGACTAAATACGGAACTTTAATGCTACATTAACTGGCAAGTGTGTGAGATTCTTTGTTTTTCTTCTGCCTTTTCTTAGCCTTAATATCTCAGAAGCTTGTTTTGTTTGGGGATGTTGGAAGTTGTAGGTTTGAGTTTCAGATTCTTTTGTCTCTGTCAGTGGGATCACAAAGTGCAAAGGTGAAACACTAAGAGGATATTGTCATTTGGGGAGAAGGAGTAATGTGTATCTTGAATTTTTAGAAAATACTGTCTAGAAGTAAAATGTACTTATTAATGTCTTCAGTGGAAATAGTGTCTTCCGATTACACCCAGCATGTGATTTTATTTTTTTCACTCTGTTTTGGAACGCATCTTCACAAAAGAAAAAAGTCTGTATAGGGAGGTTTATGGGAAAATACATCAGTATTCATCTGTGGAGAATGCTATTTATAGAGTTTTGCCTATGGTGGCTGAGGGTGTGATGTTCAGAGCCCTGACTCTTGGACTGCAGCTTCTGTGAGTTGTGGGGTAAACATTTTTTGAAATTTTTCCAAGACAATTTTCTGGTTTTATGACAGGGCAAACATGAGACAGTGCCATGTGGATTAACATAGATGAGGTCTGAGCAGTCTGCCCAAGTCCATGCTTGAGGCACTAAACTGAGAGTGTTTGGAAGGCATCAGAGTAAATATGTTTATTCTTGGTCATCTTTTCACTCAACTTGTTGACTTGCAAATACCCTATAGTTTTAGTGAAAATCCCTGCTATTAGGATTTAAAGCATTATTACATATGAGTGAAAGGTTTTTATGGATGGAAGGGAATTAGAGGAGAAAAGATCTAGTTGTTATACAGGAGAACTCTGCAGTAAATATGTACCCTATAATTTCATAATTTGTGACATTTCTCACAATTTCTCATCATTAAGGGGCAGCCCGGTGCCCCTGATCCTGATACTTTCTTAAACTAGTTTGTTATAGGTAACTGGAGTTAGAAAAGTGCCATAAAATATCTAGGTTGGTGTAAGTGTCCTATTTATAATATACACTATCTTCCATAAGGGCAAGATCTCAGGTTGACTTTTTTTTTGTTAAATCTTCATAATAATTAACAAACTTACATGTCCTTGGTTAAGACCAACAGCAGTGTTAAATGCTACAATAACAACTGTATGTGCTTAATTTCTCAGCATTCCCTTCAGAAGAAATCTCTATTCCTTTTGTACTGTTAATTAGCAAAGCAATATTACTTTGAACTGCAGTCACAATTCTCGTTTAATAGCCTTCACTATAGAGTCTACATAATTGCATATCATTGCTTATGTATACATGTGTGCGTACAGCTGATATAGCACTGGGTGAGGGAGAGGAAAAGACCCTCGGTGTGAGGAAGTCACTGAACCATGTTAAACAACTGTGGGAATAACTCTCATTTTCATGACTTTTGCACATGTAAGTCTGAACTGTGAAACTCTACTCAGATAGTTTTGTCTGGTTTAATGCACTAGCTCTGTAACTTTGTTAAGGTCAATTGCAGAGGACTTTTGCCTTTTTGTTATTTGTTAGCTGCCTCGGAGGGAGATGTTTTGGTTTTCATTTGGTTTGTCAAGTTACAGCATTTTTTTTCCTGGTTTAGCATCAGGAATATCATATCTGGTGGGGTTTTTTTGGTTGGTGTTTTTTGTTTTTTTTTTTTTTTTTTTTTTTTTTTTTCCTCCCTGAATGAGATTGAATATATTACTCTGAGGTCTCAGATGTTACTTGGAGTGGCAGAAGGATTGCTTCATTCAAATGATTCTGGGATTCCAAAGATTTAAACAATCAGTTTGTTACATAAATGCTAAAAATTGATCGATTTAAGAAATCCTGAAAATGGAATATCTGAGCCTTGTTGATGGTGACATTTTTAATCCTCTTTATTCTTAAAATGAATATATAGATGTGAGCTTTGTAGACCTAGACCTGTGCTTGCAGCAAAGTTCTTTTAGTCCTTAGAGAAGCACCAGGAACATTTGTTTCGAGTCTGTGTGCTGGAAAGCTCTTCACCTGTGTGTGTTCACCTGCACCACCAAGGCCAGCAACTGACCACAGTCACACAGAGGCTGGGGCTTTGCCTCACTGCGGGGAGCAGCTGCCTCCCGGGCCCTGCTCTGGTATGTGTTTGTAGCTGGGTCAGACCTACTCCAGACCCCAGGGCATCTTCTGCCTTTCTGAGAGATAAAATAACTAAATGAGTAGAGTTTCTTTGATGCAGTGCTGTTAGATTAGCATTCAGATCTCTTCATGGAAAAAAATAAAAGGACCCTTACTTTCTGCAGGAATATGCTTGTGCCCTGAGGTCTCTTCTCATGCTTGACACTACCATTTGTTGTCAAAGACATTTTGTAGACATTTAATATATATATTTGTGCATGTATGTGTGTGTGTATATATATATATATAAGAGAATGAATTACAAACTTCTTTCTACTTGGTCAGAAGGTTAATTTGAGGAAAAAATTTAATATAAAGATGTCTAAATATGTTTAAAAATATGCTACATACCTTCATTATTTTCATCTATAATGTTTTTAGATGAAGTGTGTGAGTTAAAGGGAAGTGGATGAAGAAAGAATTGGTTAATCTCTAATACAAGTTGGTAGGTGTAACATGTACCAATCCTTGTGTTTGTGTATGTTACATGCCCTGATAACACAGTTCTTGTATAGTTGTTCATCCTAAAGTAGTACTAATATTGTCTGTAATAATATATAACTTTTTAGTAAGGGGGAAGTTTGGTGTATTTTTTTTCTAATAACTTAAGTTTAACTATGTACCTAGCCATGTCTGCCCTCATTAATTGTTCCATCAGTGGTAAATTATTTGTGTAAATCAGTTGTCTTCTGGGATTGGGGTAATGTGAATTCTGTTGTTACCCTGATGTGCAAGCCATGGACTGAGCAGGTGTCTAGAAAATTTTATTGTGTAGGAGGTGTTTCCTGAGTGCTCTTGCTCGTCTCCATGTGTCACCAGTTGATACTGAAAGAACTGACAGAAGGTGACTGGAGAGTTTGCTGTTTCATTTTATATTTTTAAAATTTTGTTTATTTTTGATCTTCCAGTGGCACTATGACTTTGCTAACCTTACCTCACATTTTTCCTGTATAAAAAAACATGAACTATTGTGTTTGGTTGATCTTCTGTATCTTGGGTTTGTAGTATTAAACTTTTTTTAAGTGACACCATAGTAATCCAGTGTCAGAATGGGCAGTTCCCTCCCTTAAAGCCCTCTGATAATGAAAGCCTGTTTTATCAGTCCTCTGTTAAGGCCCTGCCATTCAGGTTGCTGATAAACTCAACTCTGCTGAAGGTTATGACCATTAAGCCCTTTGCAAGAAGCTCTTTGGAAGAGCTGGTGGGCTTTTCAGTATTGTTTTTAATAAATGCCATCATCTGAATAAGTGAATATGGGGAAGACAGACTTTATTAAGTGTTTCTTCTGGCTAATATATCATACTCTCTCTCTCTTTATATATATATATGTCTCAGAATCAATATCATTGAAAAGCAAACACAAATTTGGGAGCAGGTTTCCTTGATCTATGTTTGTAAGAAAGGGGTTTGAGTCCCTCTCCTAAGGAGTTAAGCTATTGCAATCAAGAACTGCTCTTTGAGGAAGAGAGTTGTTGTTCTAGGTTTTCAGGCGTCCGGCATGGATCATGTAACGTGTGAAAAAAGGAACATCAGAGTACTAAAGCAGTATGATTTGTAGATCGCAGATTTCCCCAGAGCTGGTTTTGTAAGGTGAAGTTCTTACAGCAATCAATTTTTTTTATGTGCACTGTGTATATTAATTACTTTTGAATTCACATTGAAATTAAGCAGTTTTTGTTAAGCCCTTGAAATCCATGTATGAAATGAATTTCAAAAGGAAATTCTGTAAATGGTGTCTGACTTGCTCTCTTCTTTCTTTATTTAATATTTATATTGTGTATGCAGTAAAAGCTATTTAGTGCTTTCCAGGAACTTCAGCATCTGGCCTGCTGCCAGCATACTTTTCTCTAGCCAATGTTCTGGAATAGGTGGTGATTGTATATCTGTATAAGTGATTAAACACATTCTCGTTATAAGTGAAGCTTAACGGGGTTTTTCCTTATGTTCCAGGACAAGACATTCCTCATCAGTGTTTTTTAACTTATCTATTTATTTCTCTTCCATTTCATTTCTGTTCAGGACATTTTCTGACTCTGCTGACCATGTTAATCTGCAATAGTGCCTGAGGGATTTTGCTTCTCTGCTCCTTTGGCATAGTCCTAAATTAGCATTGTTCACGTTTGTTCAGTATATAGCACTGTATTTAATAGGACAATCTCTGTTCTTCTGGTGGATAATTAGTATTCTAAGATAGTATTTTCTGTGACTGGTGACTTCAAGTCAGAACTCTTGTTGGCATGATATTAGTTTTTCTTCCTTGCTAGTAATGCACGGAACATTTTGTCAGCAAAGCCAGTAGTTTGACTCTGCTCTTCCTGCACTGACAGATTATCTGGTAGATAGAAAGAAGTGTTAGATTCTGTTTTCTTCAGTAAAGCTCAAACAAAACAAATAATTCTATTCCTGTATTGATGCCAGACCCTTTCCATGCTTTATCCAGGCTGGGCAGATATAATTTTAAAGATAGCTCAGTAGGGCTTTTTTGGTTTTGTTCACTTTTGCTCTTTTTCCTTCCCAGTGAACTCTTTTGAGCATGTCATTTGGGAGATCATAATAGTTACTTGTTATCATATTTAAAATAAAATTTCCCAAGAGTAGCTCATTCAGGCTTTCATGCCATCATATGTTTTGTCATACTGGCTCGCTGACATGCCTCGGCTCCTGGAAAAAAACTGTGTAGCCAAATATGCTTGCTTACTCGCTGATGTTGGTGATTTAGGCTGCTGTCCTGTAGATTCCTTCACTGTAAGAAATTGGATTTAATGTTAATACTTCACCATAGCTTTCGTTTGCCCTGCTGTTCCTGTTCTTTCACATCCCACAATGATTCAATGATGCAGTAAGCATCAAGAAGACGCTACAACATGGAATGAGGAGGGGGGAATGTTTATCTGCCTGGATTAAATAAATATCTGTGGTGTCTGCCTATAAGGAGATGGCTTTGGAAAGGAATATATCATAGATATAGATTCCAAAATTTTCTAGGCATGTTCAGGGTGCAAATGACCTCGATGTAGAACAGAAAAAGCCCAATGGATTTTGGTTAAAAACAAGATGACTGGAAGGCAAGTTTTACAGGTCTGCAGCAACCTGTTGAAACAGCTGGTTGGGAGAACCAACAGCTGTAAACACTCCTATTTTTTATATCAATTAATGACATATCTGCTACCAGTTAGCAGCAGCTGATGTCAGCATTGGAAAGCCCTTGTTGGAAGATAAGACAACTGTAATTTTGAAAGTACTTACTTGTGTTATAATTGTCCAGTGCTGATGACATTCTCTATGATGGTGCTGGGTATTTTCTTGTGGTTTACTTATGATTCATTTCACAGAACGCGTGGAGACAGACCCCACAGTTAAGCTGAAATGCAGGTTTCTTTCAGTATGTCCTCTTTTTCTATAATGAAATTAATGAATTTTTAGAAGTAGAGGAACTGAATGTTTGATATTTGGAGGTCTTGGACCAAGGGCTAATTCTTCTGTACAAATTAGACTACTCAGACATACTTAATGCATGTGTTCTCTGTGCTCTGTATGTCCATGTTTCCTTGTGTGGAGAGTCACTGGCAGAGATGTACAAACTTAACAGTAAGCAGCAGTAACTATTCTGAACTGCTCAATCATGTTTTCCTACTGGCACTTTTGTAAAGTCCTGTTGACTTCAGTGCTTGTGAGAACAAACAGGTTCCTAATGCAACAATGGATACTTGTATATTCAATGTTATTTTCAACTCGTCTTTCATTCATGGAGTAAGAATAAAAACTTGAAAACAAAATCTAATTAATCTAAGCATGTTGGATGCCTGTTAATACTCACCTGTCCTAGAATGTCCATTTATCATGATTATGACTGAACAACCTAACTAAGAACGGTGCTGCTTCTTCATTTGATGCAAAATGATGATTTATTACCCTGTTTTTTAGTAATGGTTTAATCTAATGGACATTTCTGCATGACAAATCATTCATCTTCAGAGTAAAATTAGACATGTTATTCTTTCATGTAGAACATCTTGTATCACTAAATTATTTCCAGAGTATTGGCTGCATATACAAATTTAAAGAACATGTGCATATTAATGTTTCAATACAATATAGTCTCCTATCTGTAAAATTATGTAAATATTTTAATTTGACCTGATCAGTTTGCAAACTGCATTTTCTTTCATGCTTCTGAATTTCACATCACAGATAAGAAAAAATACATATAATGATGGATAATCGTATTCTTCTTCCATTCATTGTGTGTACACATAGGAGTAGCACAAATGTTTAACAAATACACTTACACCATACACTCAAGGGCATATACTACATTGTAGATTACACAGCCCCTATATACATGTTCCATCTTTAATTAGTGGATTCTATAATTAGAAATAGTACTACTAACCTGAAGGAACTACTGGAGTGAGTTTCAGTCTATTAACTCACAGTCTATTAACTCAGCCTGGTGCACGTGTTTTGTAATTTGGAGTGCAGTGGAATGAAGATTTGCAAGGCATGCACTTGGACATTGATAATAAAACACTTTTAAAAACTACTTTTTTTTTTTAGATAGTTTAGTATTACTGATAGTCATTTGCTTCCAGGCAGCTCTTTACAGAGATCCTCCTGAGTAATCTCTCAGTACAGTCAGCTGCCAGGTTAGGGTCTTGATGCTGCCACTTTAACATACCAACAGAAGTTCTGTGGGTTTTGTAAAGGAGAATCAGTCTTCAAATGCTCTGACTCTAATAGCAAAAAGATGATGTAAGTTCTTCCATAGATTTCTGTGGAAGTCTAGATGCTTTATTATTCTAACATGGTTGTAGTGACATATGTTTCAATCTACTTCTAGGCTCTTTTAGTCATCAGAAAAACTTCAGACAGACGGTGTTCTAATTAAACTATTTGCTGTAAACTGAGCTAATTAATCCTTTGGTTGTGGGATTAGGCATTTGTGTTAGAACTGGGGTTTACAGAAGACCTCATGCTTCAAATGTTTGTACTCTGGCCTGTCTCCTCCTTGTGCACAAAGTGATTTATTGTTACTAGCAGCACTATATAGTTATACAATGGTAATATCAGGAGGCCAGCCCTGGGACCTGTTTTTTGAGTGCAGTGCTACAGAAGGGTTCCTACAGTCAGATGTAAGTAAAGACGACCAATCTACTGAGAAGCTGATCTGGCATCTCGTGTCTCTTTTTTTATGGTCTCAGACAGCAGAAAGCGTAGGAATCAATGAGCTCTGAACAAGGTAAGGTGATTTGGTGATGTCTGATTTTGCTGGCAAGAGCAAGTGTCCTGGCAAAGGTAGTGCTGGTGTAATTGGCATGAGAGTTGGACCAAGTGAAAGGGTGTTAATCAGCTGTTCTCCCACCCCAGCTCCTCTCACCTCGGACTACTCCTTGTTGAATGGTTTTCCTCTGCACCACAGACTATTGTTCACTGATGCCCCTGAGTAACAGTGAGATCTGGTCAGAGGACAGGTCACCTGGACACTGTCTTGCTACTGCAATCAACAGTATGCTGTGGTGATGAGTTCCATGTGCAAATGGAAGTGATCTGTGCTTGATTCCATGTGAGAAGCAGTATCTGTGAAATGATGCAGCTAACTTAGTTCTGTATTTTCAGGATTCAGTATTATTTCAGTGTAAGTGTTCAGTGAATTGATGTAATTATTTTGTGTAGTCCTGTCAGTTTCAGGCCAAGAGCTTAGAAAAGCAGTGACATCGCATTACTACTTTTTTGTTCTTTGAAGCTATTGGATTCATTTGGATAATGCATTTTGGTCTTTGGAGTCAACAAGGTGATAATTTTAAATGAAAGTTAGGAATCTCATGCCACCATTTCATTGTTAGTGCTTCGTTGCAAGTCCAAATTATGGCAAGGTTCATAAACTTGATAACAAACAGCAGCTCAAGTAAGAGTCTAGAAAGATGAAAAGTAGGTGAAATAGCTGGCTGAGAGTTGATATGGAAAAAAAGCATCTCAGGATTACAAATAATTACTACTGAAAACAGTCCTTTATGTGCAAGGAAAGGTAAAACAATAACTACTAACTAATAGTTGTTACAGATTTCTTCACAGTTTGGATGTAAGCCTGACTTTATTGTTTGCTGGTAAAACGGTTGCATCTGTTACAGAGGGGTCTCCTCCTGGTGGCACACACTGCCTCTGGGACCAGTGTATTTATGTGTTCCTCGTAGCTTTTGTAAACAATTGTTTTTAACAAAATTATTTCTCCCCAGAGCTTTTTTTTCTTTCTTATTCAAGATTTAATCTGGTGTTTCATCTTAATTAAACTAAGTGTTGTTTCACTTCTTTGGAGATACAAATGTCTTTGTTAGACCAGGTGTTGTCATCTGTATTGGCCTACTTAAAAACTGTGTGCTGTAGCAGAAAAATACTTCTCTGTTCCTTCCCGCTTTGTATGATATTGTGCATATTTCATCATAAGTTGTTTCCCCCACTGAACCTTCATATTTCATACCACAAAACATACTGATACAGGGTAAGAATACCCCACCTTCGCCACTTGCACTGAGGCAGGTGCTGCTCCCCCTAAGCTGATTCCTTTAGGATTGTAAAAATATCCCAGGATGGATTAAATATCAGTATACTCTGCATCACCTGAGAGAGGCTGAAATTTTGGTTTGTGTTCTTACTGTCCAGTGCAGGGCATAGGAAGGGAAAACACCCAGTGCTTCTGGAAGCTTTTCTGTGCCTTCTGCAGAATCAGGCAAATCTCCCTGTTTAGTGCTTTTCAGGAAGGTGGAATCATGTGGAGATCAAAAGATCATTAAAAGTTTAATTGGAAAAGCTAATGAGCAGTTGGAAGGGATTTGCTAGACTCAGTAGATGAGTATTTAGTTGCATGAATTGCAGGAGGATATTTGGTCCCAACTTTGTAAATGATGCAGGACAAGAAATCTATTTGACTTAGGGTTACTGTTGTCAGAGTTTTTCTAGCACCTCTGGACAACCTATGATCTAATTTTCTAGTAAATATTGTATTGCCTACCACTGATACCAGGATTGCTGTGCTCTAGGATGAGCTATTGTACTTTAAAGCAATTTAAAAAAAAAAAAAAAAGCCTTCCAGGTTTTAAAAACAAACAAACAAAAACCTGTTGTTAAGTTGTTCTTAATGTTTGGTTTTTAATCAAAGAGATTGTTGCCCTCAGCAGTGATTTTTACATGTGACATCTTATTGAATTTACAGGCAAGATGTACAAGGCACAGTATTAATAAAGGAAAGTATCTATACCTTGTGACAGATCACTAAGCAAACATGGTACTAGAAGAGATTTGAAAGCCTGTATGCAATCTCCATGGCAACAATCAAGTGTATGTTTTTTGGCTCTTAGATGAGTGGTTGAAGCATTCATTTTGCTTTTCATCTTACTCTCCATGAGCACTCCTGTTATCACATACATATGCAAGTATTTTGTAGTGTGTTTTGTCAGTAGTGATGAGAATGTACACAATAGTACAGGTTTGTATTTACACTGTTGAATGTATTTTTTCCTTTTTAACTGAAGATAATTTCTGTTTGTCCACAATGTTTACACAGCTGTATACAATTGCATTTGGGATGGTGTTTTGGCACTTGCTGCATTTCCAGCCTTGAGTCAGCTCTAGCTATTTTTCAGCATAAATCATTAGTAGTAAATGATATTGCACTACATAAAACTAGGAAATTTTAGAATTCATGGTGTTCTGATATATAAGTAAGTATCCAGAACATGATTGGACCACTCTTCTGACTGTTGATATCTGCCTGCCCTTCTAAAGAACCATCTTGGCTTTGTGTCAGAGTGCTATGTGGAATTTTCTTTGCAGATGGTATGTGTTTTCTGAACAAAAATGGGAAAACACTGCAAAATACACTTTACAGATGCTCAGTGCGAGAGACCGTGCTCATGTATGTTGACATTTTATTTCCAGACTGTGGAGGTGAATGCCTCTTGGGTTCACCTGTGGGAGGGGAATTTTATGGTTTCTTATAAAAGTTATATAGACACCAGATTCAATTATGAACTCTGAAGAAGGAAGCTGTTTATGACAGAAACTGGAAGAGACACAGTAAAGCACAAGGTTTTGGTTTTGACTGTTGGTTGCATCAACAGGAATAAAATTAAACATCTATTTCAGAGGACTTGACCAATAAATTATCACCTGTTAACAACTTCCCTGTTTATAACTGAACAATTTATCAGATTTGATAAAACTTTTTGGGACAAGAGAAGGTCTCTTGCTTGTCTGTAAAATGCAGCGTTGGGTAAATAGTACTGAGAAGTGATAGCTTGCCTTTTAGCAGGTTTGCTTTTGCTGGAGTAACAAGGAATGTGGAGTCCCCCATGGATTCCAGAGTGCCTCCTGCTCTAAGAGATCCTCTGTCTTAACCTTCTCCTTTCCTTTTGAAGGGAGATGGTGTGTGTTTGCCATGCTTATACAGACTTCCAGATTTTAATTTGAACACTTTAGCACACTTCATGTAACAGGTGTTATTTGAAGTAGAAAGAGCAGCATGACTGGTAGTAGATAAAGGGACATTTCAAGCAGAAATACTCTTAAGCATACATCAGGCAACAGAAAGATTAGTCAGAGATTTCTCCAAAATGAAGTAATCCCAAAGAATCCTCCTTTTTCTTTAAGAGCCTACTATACTAACTTAACAAAATGCTTCCAGCTTAAGCAGGGTCTCATTTCTGTATTCAGGAATTTAGACCCTATTTTTCCACTCCCTTAGACTTTGAATAATGTTTGCAAACTTTGAAGGGGGCAAAGTGCCACTTTTCAGATTTTTAGCCAGGATGTGTTGCTGGGCAGTCAGTAGAGCAATGCCCTAAAGGCACGTCTCAAAATCCCAAACTTTGACATGCATTCCTAGGGAGCAGATTGAAGAAAACGTACTAACTGTGCTGTATAAGTACTCATGTAAATGAAGAAACTCTTCTGAAGCCAGTGGTGTGTCACGGGGGGAAAAAATTGAGATGATGAGAGCAAAATTAGGCTAAGCTGTGTTTTAAAGCTGACATACATATCTCGATACGTGTCAGAAACTAGTCTTAACTTTTATGTGGCATTTTATCAGAACTCTGAATTTGGTGTTTGCATTATGCCACAGAGCTCCCTAGCTTGTAGAGGAATTTATCTAAGAGGATTTGTGAGTTACAATTCATGCCTAAAGCTATGCTTGTCCATCAATAGACTGTGGGTAGCTCTGTGCTTATAGTTCTGCAGTTAATTAGCTGGGTTTTTTATAAGTTCAGGAGTTCTTGTGCTATTTTCATTGCTCTCACCACTTGAAAGTAATAAAATGTTGTAACAGAACTTTAGAACTAGTAACGTTTTGATAGATGGATGACATTAGTATTTGAAACAGCAATACTAATTTGTATCTTCCCTATTTGGTGAACATTCGGATTAAATCTTTGTCTCATAGTCATTTAATATGCTGTATTTTAGACACTCACAGCTTGATTCTCTCTCCTGCCCCGAGGTTGCCAACATTATATTTTTCCAAATTGAGTTCTGTATATTTCTATTTTAATGACACTGTTTCTTGATCTCTGATCTGATGCAGTTTAATGGATTTCATCCACTGATATTTTGCATATTTTTTTTGCGTATTATTTTTTTGACTCATACTGATGCTGCATTCTTCACCTCTTTACTTTCATAAACTTTTTTCTTTTTCATTTTTTCAATATTTATTTGGAAGATTTAGATTTGGACCAGTTTTCATTAAAGCTGCTGAAAAGGGAGTAAAATAAAAGATAACTAAAAGGAGCTGAGATAAAGTATAGTAGGAAGACAGATGCCCTCGTTTCCCCTTCTGTAAGTCTCTTCTTGGAAGTATTGTATCCAGATTGATGATGCAGGTTACTTCATAAGGAGAAAGATCAGATCCAGAGAACAGTGTTTGTAATGTAATGTAAACAAGTACTGCTTAGAAAAAACATCCAAACCACTCCACTGTGGTGCATATAGCATCTCCTGGGTATTCTTGTTTCTTCCTTCCACCAGATCCCTTTCTTTTCATCCTCTCTCCCCTACTACTTTTAACTGGATCGATAGATGGCAACTTTTAATTTTGTGGTAGATGGAGCCTCAAAGTGAGATCTCGTGCTAAGACTCAGAATAGGGGGAAAAGTGTATTTCTCCAGACTGTGTTGGAGGTCAGAACAGTCAGACTGATGGGTTAAGGCAGAGTGTTATGCAGTGGGCTGTAGACAGAGGTGTGCAGAGGAACTGGAAAGATTATGCTCCAAAATAAATTAATGTATTTGAGAAAACAAGAGTTGAGAGTAGGAATGCAACGGGGAACCATTAGCAGGAAAAAACTTCTTTTAGATCAACTTTGCCTCTGAGTCTCTGGCGTGCAAAAAGATCATCTGTTGCCTGTCACAAGAGCAAATGTCTACAGTTCTTTGGGCTTCCTGACTGAAGCGTAGATCACAAATACAGTCATGTAGTATTAACATAGTGCTTCCTCTCTTTGATGGTCTCCGTTACAGCTGTAGTTATTTTGCATCTCAAAATCTGTACTATTGACAAAGAAATCTTTTTTCACTGTTTGTCATGTAACATATGCCGGATCATGGCATAATCCATTGTCTGACTTAGTGCAAGCAGACCTACTGAAACACTCCTTGCAAATTAGCCCAGTGGCTATGTTGTAAAAAGCCAATATTAGCTTGCGTTCAACTTGTGCTGTGACAGGCTGTGAGAACACTGCAGGCTGGCAAAACTAAGGATCTTGCAGGTTTTTCTGCTTTCATCACATGAAGAATTAAATTCCATCTCAAAACCAGATATTCTTGCAAAACAGATAACTCAAAGTATTATGAAAGCTTCAGATCCAGAGTACATTGAATTTCTGATGTAAATGTCTGGAGGCTGTTCTTAAAAAGACACTTCCATCTCTCTTCTAAGTCAGCGAGTGCTACTCAGTGCTGCTATTTTCATGACTCATAAAGGTGAGTAACAGCTACTGCCTTTAGCAGCATATTAGTAGTTTGTTCTGTGGTACCCTGTTCAATAATAGCTCTGCTCAGTGCGTTGATGAAAAGAAAATATTGGAAGAATTGTCATTACTAGCTGGGGGTTCCTCCTCTTAAGCATACATCATATGAGAGCTGGTGAGTTGCAAACTTTCACCATTTTCTGTTTTCATGAAAGCAATTGGCAAGACTAGTACTCAGAATTGCTCAGTCTGAGTTTGGAGGTTCTCTTCTAAGATGGGTGATCCACCAAGACTGAGTGAACTCTGTCAGGCTCACTCAGAAACTGGAAGTTTTTCTTTTGTCAGGTAAAATTCAGTCACAGGATCTCCTTCTGTCAAGTGCAGCATTGATGAAACAAGACATCTCTGCACTAGGCTTGCTCTTCTGCTCGGTGCTACAAGGGCAGATTTACAGTGCCTCTCAGACGGTTCTCTGGCTTTGCATCAAAGACTTGCAAGTGTTATGATGTAAACATTTAGTTGCTGTGGTTTTGAGCTACATCGTATTTTATGTTGATCAGCTGAGCAGATGAATGTCTTCCTTATAAGACTGGCATTCCCAATATCAGGTGGTTGAAATTTCCAGTTAGTTAAAACCTATTGCTGAAATTCCACCGGTAGCTGGAAACAAGTTTATGGCCTCTGAGGAGGACTGGTAGACAAAGCTGCCAAGTTCAGAAAGTTTTATAAATATGCTAGCAAGCGTTCAATATGCAGCTGTTGTGCAATAATGAGACGGGCACATTGTTTCTTCAAAATAAAGTGTATTTGCAAAAAAAAAAAGTGTCTCTAGCAACAATTCACTTTCACAAAGGTTCAGCTGTGAAGAAAGTTAGGGCATGGAGAGATACAGTGAAGAAAAGCAAGCACTAGCACCCTTCCTGTTTGCCTGAACATGGAAAGCCTTAGTCGCAGCATATAAGCCCTTGTGTATTGTTGTCCTCTGATGGACAGGAAATCCTCAAGCACAGCCTGCACCTCTGCTGCAGGGCTCTCCAGCTCTCCTGATCACAGTTTCTATTCCAAAGGGATTAACAGGAAGGATGTCTGGCATCTCTGCTGAGTCTACTAAATGCTGAAGAGGACGATCGGATTTGAAATATCTTTATTCACGCTATCTTATGCATAATGATTTGAAATAAAGTGTTTTAACATACTGAGTAGCTGCCACTGGTGATGAATTGTGTTTACAAGCTACCATTTAACATGATGTGCATAAGCACCTTCCTTGGCTGGCAATAATAGTCACATTCCTCGGTGGGACTAATCCAGTGCTGAAGTTTCTTGCAGAGTTGAGGCTGCAAATATTTAGCCATTTCACCTGGAAAACTTAAGTAAAATAGAAACTTTCTTCCCTAGTGGCATTTTTGGGAAAAACATCAAGCTGCAGTATATGCATCATCCTTCAACTATCTGGCTTAGTTAGAAATCAATGATAAGTTCATAACCTCAACAGGAACAAATAAATCAATACCTGAAAAAGGGCAAAGTCAATACAGAGCAACAGTGTTGGCCTAATTAAAATGTCCTGTGCACCCCTAAAATCACTTATTGTCTAAAAGTGGTGAAAAGCAGTTCAGTCTCCCATGGGGATGAGTGGGGAGTGGGGAGCAGACTCCTGTCATCTGAAATACCAAGTTTAAAAGTAGTATCCTTGTTGATTAGGAAACCCGAGAACATGTAACTACAGTAAGCTTCAGAGATTGCCTTTCCTTAACTTGTCAGCCCAAATCCATGGAGGAGCTTTAGGCTGTTTCCACGTGTGTGAAGTGTTCTTGAAAAGTTTCCTGATATGTCAGGCCTGAGCAAGTTTTCCATTAATTTCAGGCAGTCTTCATTGCCAGCATGTTGTTTGTCTTCTTTCAGAGCACACCTATTTAAATGTAGCACTTACACCAAAAACTTGTTGTTTATATCTTGGCTTCCCTACATATGTTTTGCAATTGATCTGAGCAGTGACACAATATATGGAGCTGACGTCTCCTCACACTTCTTCATAGTAGTTGCAAGTAACATACTTCCAGTTTCTATTTCTGTTCTACTAACCCTTTAGTAAGGCTTATCTTGTTCCTACTAATCTCTTTGGATATTTTGAGAGAGAAGGAAAATACAGCAGGAAATATGAAAGAAGGAAACAAGCAAGCAATCACGTAGCGATTGGAATCCACAGTGGTGTTATGGTAACAAACAAATGAATAAATGGCATAAATGTAGCCATGCTTTAGGATATATTATAGGATATATTATTTATTCTTGCTCTTTTCGTTGTTGGATGGGAGTCTTAATATTTTTTTGTCTTGTGCCTGCTATAGCAAATGATAACACTGACAATACTGTGCTTCAGCTTAGCTGGTTTACCAGGATTTACTTTGATTTGGTTTTCCTGAAATACATGGTTCTACTGGTAGCTTCAGGAAGACTCTAATGTAGGAGTTATCTCAATGTATAAGTGATTTCTATCAGCATGGTTATTCTTATTTTGATATTTTTATACTCTTGTTTGCAGAAGATAAGTTCATGCAATTTTCTATCATGGACAAGAGCTCCATTTGGCAAGTTCTACTGTGTGTGAGCTTCCTAAAATTTAAGGATGCAAGGGCAGCTATTATCAAATTGAAATTTTCTAAGCCTCAAAAAAGGAACTGAAAGCAATTCAGATGCCAGGTCATAAACCTGAGACAGTTTTAAAACTGATGGGTTTTGTTTTAAGATCCTTGTAGTGTCTTTTGTAAGAAAGATTCACTAAAATGGGAAATAATTAGATGCTACTGCATTGAGATGTCTGCCGGGACAGATTCCCGCATTTTGTAGAAACAGGAGATTTGGAAATAGTCTGATCTGAGTCACACTGATGCTGGTTCTTAAAGGTTTCATTGTGAAGGATGGTATTGTGAAAAGTTGTGCTGCCAGACCAAGTGTAAACTAATGGTTGAGGGTGGTCAGATAAAAGTGAAAAATACAATTTTAAATCCTTACACCAAAGTTGAGATCCCTGATAGCCAGAGACTACACAGCTGATTATCCTGGAAAGAGCGCGCATCATTCCTTCCTATTATTTGATCCACCTTATATTAGTTATTTAACATTTAAAAAAAAAAAAAAAAAAAAAAAAAAAAATT
>JAAGAY010148528.1:21944-59114 GCA_011801015.1 Ardeotis arabs
TTTTTTTTTTTTTTTTTTTTTTTGGCAGTGCCAAGGTATGCAGCTGTGGATTTATTTTTTTTAAATATTACAAACCAGATAACCATATCTAGCCACTGAAACTGCTTGGATTGAATCAGAATTTATTATTACTCTCCTAGTCTTCAAATATGTTTTGATAAATTATCTATGCCAACAAGGGAGACTCTTTAAGGCACAATGGAAAACAAAAGCAAATAAAGTAGAAAGTATGCAAGTAAAAAATAAATGTCTTGCCTTTGGTATTGCAGACTGAGGTCTGCTTGGCCTGCATCTGGTAATATTTTAGACTATTTAGTTCATTTGGTAAGGTTTGGGGATTTTTGGCTGTGTTTCTTTTCTGAACACATCAGTGTTTTCACAAAACTGGGCAAATGCATTCTCTGTATTTACTAGCTGGGAGCCGTAGCTCAAGGCTTGGGTCTAAATGACACCAGAAGAGCAGAACATTTCATAGGATCATAGGTGGACCCCATCAGCCCCCAGTAGACCAGGTTTCTCAAAGTGAGTCCCATGGTCTAAGTAGCCTAATATTTAGGAGAATATTGGTCCTCTGGCTACCAGCCATTTGATCTCTGCGTAACACAGGACAGTGATGTGAAGGCTCCTTTTTACAAGTCCTTTCTCATTGTTTTGGGTATGCAGATGTGTGTGTAGGCCTCATCTGGGATATACAGATGATACTGCTTCACTCTATTCTTATTAATGCCTGTCTAGCTCCTAAAAGCTTCTCTTTCCTGTATATTAAACATGAATATTTATTTTTATAGGAACCCTTTCTCCCACCTGATAAATGTGTAAGTGTTGCTATGTGGGGTCTTCTGCTCTTATAGCCATGCTGTGTCTGCTTGGGCCAGCTTTCAGCCCAGCAAACAAAGTCTTTGCAAAATTTGTACTCATCTGGAGAATGAGTAAATGTTCTAATCTAGAACACGCCAACACTGATCCATCAAAAGTTGTGAGCTCCTGTATTTCTCATTTTGTGGGGTTTTTTGGTTGTTTTTTTTTTGTTTGTTTGTTTGGGTTTTTTTAAAATTTTAAATAGATAGTCGAATGAGTTTCTGAAAATCATTGAGGTATTCTCTTTTTAGTATTCATTGAAATGCATTATTGAGGAACCTTATTCTAATATATTGTTTGCACGTTTTTCCCGTTCATTTCCTTCAGTGGTTACCGCTGTCTCAATATCATTGTATAGTTGCTGAATGGTACAGGAAGTTTTATTGGGGTAAGACTTTCCTGGCAAGAGCTAGTCTGTGGTGTTTACTTATAGAAATTAGATTATTGACTGTTAACAGTGTTTAAAGCAGATAGTTAGCGATGCCATTGTTTGTGTATAAATGTTTTATAATTAATTGGAAGTACACTTGAGGAATGCTAAGCTGATAGGATCATAACCATAAGGCTGGTTTGTTGTACTGATTGGCACATTGTGTCTAATTGTTTGTTGATTTGGCATGGCTCACAGATGCATTTAATGATTCCCACTTGGGTTGCCTTGGTTTGCATTGATCTTCCCAGACACATGGGAGGATGAGATGTGAAGGATGTGGTTTAATTAGGCTACAGCTTTATTAATGAAGTTCATCTGGGAGCTTTTCAGCAATGACTTATAAAGTATAGGTCACGATGTCTTGAGTTACCGCCAGTTGGTAGAACTTAGCATTTGCCTTGCCAGGCTTTTGCTGGGCACCCACTGCATCCCCATCATGTTGAGGACTGAAGTGCTTGGGGTTTCATAGCATGGTAGTAAGTGTTAGCCTATGATCTTATTCCCCAATTTTTAGTTCTTTCTCAATGTGGAACCAGGGCTCTCTTGATAAGTGATCTGTACTGTGTAACTGCTTGAAGGGCACCCGTTATCGATTAGCTTTTGTCCTGCCCACAGTTTTGGGATTGCTAATAGTTAACAGCTTTTACAAAATATGTTCTCTGAGTGGACAGAATATCTCCCTTGCTCCAAAATGTCTCAGATAAAATATGATTATGGTAAGTAATCGGTAGTCACTGATTTTTATTGTTGCTTTTCCTGTCCATAATCCACACAACTTCTGTTTTTGTAATGCTGTAAATGGCTGACATAACTTCTCCACTGCAGTATTTCACACCAGTTTAGAGTCAGTATTGCAGAAACGGCCTGTGTGTGTCACAAGTATTTGTGTCACGTGTACAAGTTCTCATACAATATTTTCACCCAGCTATCTAAATAATCCCTGCATCTGGCTGCTTCTCACTACTGGAAATTTTAAAAAGGGCAGAACTGGCCACAGTGAAAACTTCTTGTATCATTCTTCTGCTTTGAACTGCAACAGTGAACTGAACGGTAAAATGAAATTAGACCTGTGAGCCTTCTGTACCCAGCTATAACCCCTCAGAGCTCAGGAGTCCCTGTGGTTCAGAAGAAAAAGATAAGCAGAAGCAGGCACATGCAGACAGTGAGTATTTAATTTCTCTGAGGGCCTAGAGGAAGCACTCCTTCCAGCCAAGAGTGACCACCAGATTTAAGGGTTTAGACAGAGACTGAGGCTGACAAATCAGACTCAAAATGCTTATTGTGTTTATATTACTGATTTGTCTCAGCAGTAGAACTGTCTCGGGGTTGCATCTGAGTTTCACTGATGAGGAACCTAAGTGTTTGGGTTCCTTGGAATAATTGTGTTGTGGTCCTTTCTTGGTTTTACCAGCAGAACTTTTAACATTGCAGTGCAGTTACATGTCCTTCTTTTGCAGTTATTTTTTTCCCTTTGAAGAAAGAATAACCCAAATGGTAAAGAAGTTAAGCATTACTTTTGCCCTTTATTTCTACAGGACTGTACTGTTGCTCAGTACTGATATACAGGGTGATATATACTGATATACAGAGCTTTGCTGCTCTCTCCTTGTTGTGAGCAGTTGTATTGCAAAGCCTCGTATAAATCTTTCTATGCAGGTTTTTATTATGTTTGGATATGACCCCTCCTGTAGAATTACCAGTTACTTCCTGGTGCTGAATTAGTTTGTATTGTTGATCTGGGCATGAGGGGATGGCTCAAGCTGAAGGTCACAAAGTCTACATACCACTGCAGGATGCAGAAAAGCCAGTGATGGCTGAGCACTGCTCCCTGCTTCACTGTCCTCGTCCCCTGCAGCCATTCTTGTCATCCTAGCAAAGGGAATAATTAAATCCTACTCAGTTTTTCCTGTTAATCCAGATGTAGCCTGCAGCCTTGCCTTTGAGGTAGAAGGAGTGTGTTTTAGGATCCATTTTCAGTATGCACTATGATATTCTGTTTTTCTGGAAGCAGAGCAGTATGTACAGACTTGATTGCAGGAACACACAATGTTTTTCATATGTTATTCTAAACTATTACAAACTTACATGTGTAACAATTCCTATTTGTTCCGTTTCTTCTATGAGGACTGTTGTTGGTGACTTTTTAAATAATTAGTATTGCACTGTAGAGTATAACCTTGAGCTAGAAAAAATATTTTAAAAATATCTTTCATGTTCAGTTCAGAGAAAGGGCTTGTGTGAGTATAGGAAGGAATTTGGATGAAAAGTATGCTTGATGACTCAATATGTCTATAAAACAAATGAGAGATTATAGGAAAAGATGTTTACTTCTTCATAAGAACAAAGCCTTTGCCACTCATTCTTTTAATTTGTACAATACCAAAAGCAATAGAGTAGACTGGTTCTAGCATTTACATGCTGTTATTACAGAAATGTTTAAGAAAACAAATTGGATTACCTAATTATGATGGGGGTTTAAAGGCAGAGTCTTGGTTCTTTTGCCACGCTTTCAAATTCTGTTGTCTCTGTAGCATTGGCTTGATAGAAGAATAATTTGCATGTTAACTTCTTTAGTGCAGTGATGCTGCTTGTTGTGGTATGTATGGTTAATTAGGAATCTGGAATTGTATGCAGCTCATGCCTTGTTTGTTCTCAGCTGGCCTGTGCTTGCATAAACTGTAGAAAATGCTACGCAAGCGCAATTCCTTTAGAATTAGGTTATAGTTTAAGTTTCAAATAATTTAATATTTTATCCTCTTTAAGATAAAGATCTTCAACTGTTAGTTTGCTGACTGACAAATCTCCCATTGGAAAGGGGTGGGTTCCCTTTCTGTAAGTAACTAAAATTACAGGTAAATTAATGCAATTAAAAATAATCATGAAGAAATTCTGCAGTTTTTTACCTTGTTTTTGTTCTTTGTCTATTTGTACTCTTAAAAGGTTTTGCTTTGTAATAAGTTAAATAGTAGTGAAGCTATGACTGCTGCTGTGTATGTTTGCACCGTGTCTGAATATTTCTGGAGTGCTAATAATCTTTTCAGAGAGCACCAATGTTATTACCAATTGTAAGGCAACAGTGAGACATGACCTCTCACAAAGAATTAACTTTTTTGCTCTATTGCAGTTTTCCCATTTAATGATGTAATAGTTTAGAGAACAGCTTAGTGCACTAAATAACATCGAATGTGTTTTACCTTCAGACCTCTTTGCTGCTCTGTGGTCTTTTTTAGCTCTGGTGATTTTTTTTTTTAAGAGCATCTGCTACAAGCAGAGACTAAGCCAAGTCCTAATGTGTTTGAATCTATTTTGCCTTGTTCTGGGAATCTCTGTATTTTGTTTGGTGGGGAGGTTTTTTGTGGATTTTTTTTTTTTTTTGAGGGGATGCATGGATGGTAGTGTGACTGTTATTGCTCCAAGTAACTGGTGCAGCCTGTCAAGGATTCCTTAATTAGGCTTTTAATCCCTTAGCTATAACAGGAAAATAACTTTTTAATTATGAACATATCACTTTGAAGGGAAGTGATTCTGCCTTTTCCAGAAAGGGGAGCAAGGGGCTGGAGAGAAGACGGAGCCAGACTCCTCTGAGATGTGTAGTGAAAGGACAAGAAACAAAAGACAAGTTTCAGCAAGGTCAATTACAATTAGATATCAGGAAAAAGTTCTTCACACTAAGGATGGTCAGACACAGAGGTGGGGGCCCCAGGAGGTGTTCAGCCTCCTGTATTTTTGGGGGGCTGGACAAGACCCTTGTCTGGTCCGACCTCAGAGCTAGCCCTCCTTCAAATGGCACCTAGAGGTCCCTTCCTGCTGAAGTTATTTTAAGATTCTTAGTTAAGACAGAAGAGGCAAACTTACCTCTGTCATGTTATGAGGATAAATCACACACACAGATAATTCACTTGTAACGTGTGAAGCTGGAAGCAGCCCCATCTGTGCTGTGTAGTGTTCTCTGTTGCCTTAGTGCTGCTGTGCAAGACCTCAGGGGAGAAGGATTTGATGACAACTGGTTTATTTTGAAACATAGATTATGTCCATCTCTTAGCCACTGTAAGTTACTGCTAGTGCATAATAGAAATGTCCAAGTTCAAGCAGTTTCCTGGCTCATTTTGAAGTGATGCCTCAAAACTATTAATAGACTTTCCAGCTAGTCTTTTATTCAATAAGCTAATCTAGAAGACACTTGTAAGATACAAATAAAACATCTCACGGTTACCTTCATTGTACCACACTGCAGACATCTGACTGCAGTAGCTTATTTCAGTTTTTGCAAGGAAAATATAAGACTTAAAAATGGATTTTCAGCTTTAAGCACTGATGTCCTATCTAGAGGTTTGCATTGCTGTGGGGGTGGGGGGGAAGTAAATTTTCTTCTCATAGATGGCTTTTGTGGGTGGTTGGGTGTTTTTGTTTTATTGAAGTGGAAATTTTGTTGTCAGAGAGCCTCAAACATATGAATTCTCAAGTCTTATTCCTAAAAGGAATATTTACATAGTGAGGAATATTTTTGAAGAGTGGGATTTTTCAAAAGTACCTGAGCAAAAGTTTTAGGATATTTGCCTTTTAGGTTTCTAGAACATACCCTTTAAAAGGACACTAAAAATATGCTTTGTGTTTCTGCATTAAATTCCTAGCAAATCTGTGCTTTTATTCACGATCTTCTAATGTAAAAAATAGTCTTGAGACTAGCAAACATAAATGAATGAAAATATACTGTACCCAGTGATCTATAAGCACTTTGAAGTATTTAATGTATGTGTGGGAATGTTTCTATTAAAATGAGGAGCTCTTATTGGTTAGCTTGGTGTTGAGAGAGACATTTGTGCATCGTAAATATTGAAAATGCTTGTATGCTGAAGACATGGATGCTTATTTTTGCAATTGGATATATGCATACAGAAACTTGCTCTTATTAGAAATCTATCAGAAAGCAGTGGGATTCAGCGCAGGCGCATCGTCGTGCATGAAACAGATGAAAGAATCCAGACCCAGATTTTCAGCTGTCTGGAGACAAAGGACAAAAGTCTCATCATTACCTTAAATCTAAAGTGGTAACAAAAATAGAACAAATTGGTTCAGGAGATGGAGAGAGATGTATGTCTGTCTAAGGGATGGAGTGGAGGGAATTGCAGAAGAACCCATGAGAACATAGTTAAAACAAGCTTGGGAAACTGGAACAGACATTATTTGCTCTCCAGCTGTACACACTACATGACTGAGCAATTAACTATAATTCACTGACTTTTACAGATTTGAAGTAAAGCAAAATATATTTTTATCTAAAAAGCAGTCAGACAGTTGACAGTATCAGCATGCTGACTCTATGTAAGCATAATTTAGAAAAATCCACTTTTCAGAAAAATGGAAGCAGTTGTCTTAGCTTAGCATTGCTTAGCTTTTAGCACACCTAGATATTTTCTGCTTGTGTGCCCTGGAGTAAATCTAATCTAATAATTAGGTTTAATTAAAAAAGGATAAAACCAGTCCAGCAGCAATATTTTTGGTCATGTTGTAGTAAAATATTCTCTGACAAGTTAGTCTTGGCTTGTCCATACTGAAAAGCTAGGCTTGATCTTTACCTATAAAATCATTCTGTTGTTTAGAATTTCAGCTTCTTTAAAGTCTTGGGTGCTATTAATGAGGCTTAAACCCAAATTCATCTCTGTATTGAAAGTCAAACTTTGATCTTTAAAGATGGAAGTGCTAAAATCTGGGGATGTAATTCACGACTAACCCTACTGAAAACTGTCAAACCTCTCCAGAGCTGTGACCACAGCAGGACAACTGTGCAGCAAGACAGGCAAGAAGAGAATGTCACATAAATATGAATAATAAATAAGCATAAGATGTTCTAGAGTTATAGTTATGTCTTATAATTTGTACTTCCATGTTATAGAGCTCAGAAAACCATACAGTTATATTAAACGATGAGAGTTCTCTCATTTGGAAGGATTTGTAAGAGGAAATTCTTCAATTATTAAAATCGGCTCAGAAGGTTTAGTCCAAGACTTATTTAGTAATTAAGTGTGGCAACTTGGATTCAAATTTCAAATCTCATCTGTAGAGGGATTTGATAACACACAATAAAAAGTTCTTGAAAATTTGTAGCTAAAAATGTTATTTTTGCTATCCATACAATATTTCACAACAATGCTCCCCTTCATTCAAGGTGCTGTTATTTATAGTATGGGCTCTGAATGGTAGATATTTATTCTGGTACAATTCTCTTGTACACAGGCAGCAAGAATATATAAAAATAGCAAGAATCTCTTCTTTGCATTTGCCCTGCCCCAGGGGAGAGATAACTTTCATCGTGTATGTCACTGTTTATACCACCACTTGTTTATGCTGCAAATAACTTCTGATATCAGGTTCTATTAAGTCCAGTTCAAATGCTTCTTGCTCAGCTCCAAGGAAAAGCCATAATCAATACCTTAAAATGTGTCCTGAGCTTGTGTCTTGAAGAAAATGGGAGGCTGGTGGGGGATGGAAGAGGATGAGATCTTTCCTTTAGCTGCTCTGCCGAGCAGGGATAGTTGAAGAAGGCTGGTTAACAGTGCTGGATAGGAATGGGAGGTAGGGAGTTTCACAGCTTTGGAGACAGGAGTAGATGGAATTTCCAGCAGTGCTGAATTCAGAGTGCAAAAAATATAGATCAGATCAGTCAGATCTTTCCTAAAATGGTTTCCCACTCTGATGTTTTAACTTTCTGTCAAAAAAAAAAAAAAAAAAAAGCCTCTAGATATCTGAAATCCAATTGAAAGTAGGGCACGTGAGTGGGTGTGGGAGAGGTTTCCCAGGGCAGCAGCCAGCTCCAGCTCTACTCTGCCATGCCAGGAGGTTGACAGGGCAGGAAGCTGTGGGCCTGAGGCATGGGCTCTGCCCAGCATTTAACCAAGAGTATAGTGAAGCTCTGTTTGGGGAAAAAATGGATGACATTAGGAAGGGATCTCTGCATTTATGCAGGTGTTTGGGGCCATCATGATGGTTTTGCTTGTGATGTATGCATCCTTATGTAAGGAGCAGACTTAGCATGGCTGATCTACCATAAATTAAATGGAATGGTTATCCAGGGAGGAAGTTGTTCCCAAAGGGCTTGGAGGGGAGCGCTCCCATCTGTATGTTTCCAAGGCCTCTGTCACTACCTGGAAGTCTCCCAAGAGATGGATTTTGGTTTTGTAACTCAGCCCGGGAAAGGGAGAGGAGCAGGGCAGCTGTTTGTCTGTTGCTGCCAGCTCGTGAGGCTGCATCTGCTCTTAAAAATCTGTGGTAATAATGCACAGGTTTTTAAAAATAAATCCAAAAGCTTTTGTCTCCTGCCTGGAGATTGGGTTTCTTTCTACTGTAGATATGTTTTACCATCTATGATAAAACTGTTGAAGCCTTGTCAAACTATCAAATTAGCACCTGGGCCGAGAGAGAAGTGGTAACTGGTGCAGGTACTGTGAAGCTCTGGGCTGGCCCTACCAGTGGTGACTCCAGCTGGCTGTGGTTGACACTTTCATTTCTGTGCCTGTTTACCATTGAAAGAGATGAATTATGTGTGGGAAGAGGTAATAGGTTAACTTACCATTTGCCATAAAATCTAAGATACTTGTAGAGAGCTGTCATAGACTTCACAAGAGATATTTTATTGAGAAGAATTAAATATAAAACAGCTCTAAGGAAATAAGTAATGTTTTTGTTGTTAAATTAGTTTTATTCATTTAATATTCAATATTTACAACAATGATTTAAAATAGCTAACTGATTTGGGACCCTGAGACTTTTAAAATGTTCACCTATTAGGCTAGTGTATTATCTTGGAACTTATTTCCAGAGCAATGTGCTGGAATTCTTTATTTGCAGTGACTGGATGTGTGCTCTACGTATTAATTCCAGCAGCACACCATTAGCCCAAGCGTACTTCCTTTGCAAGTGTAGCTTTAAGAACTGAACATTTTCTGTTGTATCCGTTCTTTATTGGAACACAATCAGCTATTGTGTCGCTTGGGTTTTAATGAGTGCTAGCAGCAGATGTATATGTAACTTCATGGTAGATTAAACATCAGCTTTGATTTGAGCTGCCATCTCAAAGTTTGTGTGTAAATGAATTTAGAGGAGAAAAATTATATTAGTCACTTTTGTGGTTACCTATCTTACCAAAGGGCAAGAAAACTTGTTTCAGGGAAAGGAAAGCACTGGGGCAGTAATGAGATTAAAAACAATGATTGATCAGCTGCGTGCTGCGGGGGTGGAAGATGCCGCTCTGTGCAATGGCTTTCTCTGCATCTGACGATAGCACCGATGGCCGCTGTGTCCTGGGTATTCTGTTTGCTTCAGTGACTTTGTTTATTGTAGCTCAAAATATTCTTCTGCCATTGCACACTGTGACAAGAATTTTGCTTCTGAAATTGTTGTGACATGCTATTGAAGCAGTGGACAGTACAAGTAGATTGAAATACACATCCCATGCCTTAATACGGAGGAGAGAAAGTGGATTCAATGCTGTTTGAGAGTTTCTGTAATAGATATGTTTGTAAAGGATTCTGTCGTGCAGTCAAGGTGATACAGGTTGAAGCTGTTTTTAAATAATAAGCATGTATTCTTTTCTAATGCTGCAATAAACACAGTAGGGAGTGATGCTATACTATTAGTCTCAGAACTTCCAGAAAACTGTTTTATAGAACCCCACCTGGCAGCTTGGACAGTAATTTTAAAACAGAAGTAAAAACCTTTTCCGTTGCACTCTGAAATCTAGGCCTTAATCCTGAGCTAGGGTGAAACATTTTTGTAAATACCTAAATGTACAGGAAACTAGAAGGTTAAGTGTGTCTATACGTGCTAGTTTTATGAGGCTTTAATTTTGTTGATTTGATTAATATTTGCTGGGGATGTATAGTGTCTCTGAGCCCCACTGCTGTCTCATATAATCTGGAGTTGAGAAACTTTTATATCCTTGTGCAGTTTTAACCCTGTGTCTCCTGTATGTTAGTCCTTCGGCTTCCCCTGTGGTTTTGTTATATTACACTAGAAATTCTGGTTGTCTGGCAGTTTCTCCCTGGATCAAAAAGATAAGAGAAGTTCTGAACACCTTTGTTTTTTAGTGGTGAGTCTGTATTTGTCCAGTTTGTTTCCTGAGAAACTTGAGCTCTCATTTGCACTCAATGAAGTAGACTTGAAGTGCTGCAATAATAGAAATGAGTGGAAACATGATGATAGGAAGTGTGGTGTTTGGAGATTCTGAGCAAGCATGATGTGATGCCACAAGAAATTTGGAGTCCAAATGGACAGAATCCAGGGGAGAGTCACAGAAGTTGTCAGAAGTCTGGAAAATGTAATTGACAAATAAACATTGAAACTTAGAGTTCTGTCCCCTCACTTTGCTCTTCGTAGCTTCAAGAATTTTTATAAATATGCCGAAGTGACTGCACAGAGAACAGATAAATTTCCGTCTCCCTCCTTTAGAGGTAGGAGATGAGGTAGGCTTAACTGTGGCACACTAGGAAAGATACCCTGAAATGGAGCCTCTGCCTGTCTGGAAGTTTTTAAGACTGAGTTTAGACAAGGATGTGTCAGTGATGCAGCAGACCTGGTGCTGCTGCACTAGTTGCTGCCTTCTGGGCATCAGTGTTCAAAACAGATGGGTGGAAACTGTAAGGGGGTGGGAAAGGGATGCTGGGGTGATGGACATGGTCGTGGAAACTGGAGAGGGTATAGCTGGTGATGGCAGGCTGAGTACCACAGCAGGGTGGCACTGTGGTGTCCAGGGCATGCCACTCACCTGTCTGTTCCTTGGGAAAGAAGACGTGGGTGGGAAAAATCACTGCAGAGCACTTTTTGGGCAGACTGGAGCTGTGGGCTGACTGGAGACCAGAAAGAGATATTAAGCTTTTAACAGTATCTGAGGTTTTGATTTAAGATCACTCGGCCTCACTCTTCAAGTGGTACTGCAATAGTACTGTACTTTAAAAAACAAACCATACAGGAATTCCTCAGTTTTCAACCTAATATTTTCTTTGTTTGGGTAATCTTGTTTCTTTTAAGCACTCTGAAATGTGGAACTCTAAAATTTGAATACAAACACTGCTATGTTTGTAATGGTCAAATGTGAAAGTTTCTTCAATGTCCTGTTAACTAGTGTCAACTTTTAAAGCCCTAGCCTACTATTTATGATTTTGCGCAATACAATTCACTTTATAGCATAGCTTAGTGATTTTTTTTAATTTTATTTTATTTATTTATTTATGGATGTTTTGGTTAGTTTCTTGCATACTTCTCAAGGGCAGTAAATTGATGCTAGTGCCTCATAGGCTGAAATGCAGGAAAGAGGTTAAGGGCTAGAAAGCCTGATTAATTAAAATATGTGAGAATACTGTAACCTGTGAAAGACAGTGGCAGCTGTAAAAGCTGATATTTACATCAGCAAGGGTAGCACAGATATATTTTATTTTATACTAGCTTCTATTCTTGTCCATCTGTGTCTATGTTGTAAAATCACGTAAGAATTCATCAACTTGCGTTCCATCAGTTTGATTTGTTACTTTTTGACCTGAGCTGTGTGGTTGGAATTGTAGTGCTTGAATTACAGCTTCAAAGACTGTAGGCTCAAAATAGTCATTTTCTGAAGTGCTTTAGAAAAGCATTGCATATTGTTCATAGAGCTTAATTGCTTTAAACTTGTGTAATTCAAAGCTGTTGTTTATTTTGTCTGGTGAAAGTCCAAAATGCAGTGTGGCTTTTTTTTGTGGTGGTGTTGGTGTTGATTACCTTTAAACATGGAAACAAAGTCAATGCTAATGTATTATTTTTTAAGTGTATTTATGCGTGTGGTAGAAATGCTTTGTACAGTAGATTTTTAATTTGTATTTATTATAAATCAAGGATTTGAGGCAGACCTTGCCCAATTCTTCCTATTTTTCTATCAAGAGAAAAATGACAAAAATTACTAAAAATGACATTAAAATGCTCAAGAAAAAAAAAATTGGAAAAAAAAGGCCAGAAAGGTGTAGCTTCTGTGTATTGAATAATATGAAGATATTAATACGTATTGAGTTGTTTTGTTTACTATCTTTGTCAAGTGAATATGATTTGCCTGTTCAATAATTCACTAAACCAGTGATGCAAGTTGATGGGAAATGTATGAGATTCCATTAGACCATTTATCATCAGGAGAGAAAAGAATAAGCATTCAGTGAATAAATAGCAACAAATTTATGACAGCATCCAGACAGCTGCTGCTGTGCTTCTGGTCTTCTCCAGATGCGAGAGTACTGTAAGCAAGCATTCTTCTCATTCAGAATTATTCATGTAAGTACAAATTAGTTATAATAACTATCTGCTGTAAAACCTACTATAATTATTGCCAAAAATTGAACAAATGTTTTGGAAAGCAAACCTCTGAACTGGAACCAAAGCTAGCCTAGATTTTTTTTTTTTTGTCAAATTTTGATGTTGCTTTACATCAGCAAGAGCAACTCCAGTGAAGTTGATGAAGTTAATATGAGGCTAACTAGTATCAGGAATTAGTTATGCAGATGTAGCTGATAACTTAATTTTTTTTATTCTTGATTTTAAGCCCATCATTGGTATGGAAACAGTTGAGCTTTGCTTGAGATCTTTTAGGCAAATGATTCCTAAGCAAAAAATTAGAACAGTCAATGAATTCTGCAAAGGAGTGCTCAACTACCCCAAGGTTTTGGAAACTGTAATTGAATGTTAACTGGAATGACTATTGGAAACTGCCAATTGTTTGGGTGTTTGGTTTTTTTATTTCTAAGTCTTTTGAACTTTTCTTAGTATTGTGTTGGCCTCCTTTTCACAGAGCCTTTAATGCAGGTTGCCACAAGGTTTCTTGTTGTGGAGAAGATATCAGAGTGTCCTAAGTACGTCTTTGATTAGAGAAGTGAAGAGACCACAAGTCAAATCAGCCTCCTTTTATGTGAGTGGTTTAATTAAAAATTAAAACCAACAAACAGAAAAACCCCACAAAAACAAACACTTTTTTTTTCTAGACTCCTGTCTTACCAAGACACAATGATCTGAGGTAAAGTCAGAATGTTCCTCTTCTGAATTTTGTTTCTTGAGTATACTTTGTCCATTTGCGTGCATACCTAAACGTTTACATGCAAAGTACCTATCCTGTTCCAAAGACCACAAAAAATAATTGGGAATATTCTCATATTGCAAATGTTCAGTGCCAATGAAAAGAATGAGTCTGTAAGCCTGACATTTTTATGGTCAAGGTAAGAAGACATGATTACTTTAGATGGTGCTGGCTAGACTGAGTAGCAATGGGTTTGATTCTTGAAGTTTGAACGTCAACGTGTCTGAATGAAGGCCAAGACTTGCACATAGCTTGGAAAGTGAGGATGTGCAAAGTATTGGTGTGGAAATAGAAAAGCTAATCTTATAAAAGACTGGGCTAAAACACATTTCTGCATTATACAGAGAGACCAGGTTGCAATACACTGTGCAGAACTCTTCCTGTTTGCTGGCTCATTTTAATTTCTGTCCAAGACTTGATCTCTTCGAATTACTATTACAAATTCAAAATTAGTTCTTATTTTGTTTGTTTTATTCAATGTCAATAGCAGAGATCCTTTTCAAAATGAAATGTTTAGGATTAATGCTTAAGGTATTTTTGGTTTTGTTTTTGCATGCTTTCCAGTTTTTATATTTCTCTCTTTTGGTGTTTGCCTTACAGGCATCCTTAGAAAACCTACTGCAGTTTTTATAATCAACTGGGTTATTGCATTGAAGATGATTTCTGGTAGTGTCTAATTGCTGCAGAATCTTGGGCAGGTTTGCTGATTAAAACTCTCATCATACTTCATATCTGAGCTTCTTGCATCAGATGCGTGCTTTGTCAGGTCTGAGTAGGCTCATCTTAGCTTCTCTGGCAAAAGGCAAATGAACAGAGAAATGAGACTTGAGAGACATCTGAAGCAAATTGTGCCATGGCAGCCATACCACCTATAAACTTGGGTTCAGCTGAGGGCTGAACTGTTTCCTGACGTAATTTCCCAGTAATCATGTAATACAAGGTTGGAAGAGGCCTGAAGTGCTTATCTTTCCTGAAGTTGGGAGCAATAACCTGGTGTCATCTTTAACAGGTACTTACCTAATGTCGTCTTAGAAATTTCTAACTCCAAAAGCTCTTAGCCCATCTATTCCAAAGCTTCACTGTCCTTGCAGCTTCCTTGTGCAGAATGTAAGTCCTCTTTGCCCTGGTTTAATTTTCTCCTCCCAGTAGTGATCTTAAGAAACAGTTTCTTCCCTTATGCTCTGCAGCAGTCCCTTATATATTTGAAGCATAATACTCATCTCCTCTGTTTGCTCCTCTCTGTGTTCAGCTCTTTTTCTTTGATTCATGTTTTCATCCTGCTCATCTTATTGTTCTTTTTGCAAATTATTTATCTTTTAAACCACAGTGGGAGATTTTATGATAAAACTTCCACTAAGAAACTCCATGACGTGAAAGTCTAATTATTTTGATGTTGTAACTAAAAATTGCTGCTTTAAATGCTCAGAATAGCAGTTCTGTTACAGTGCCAAAAAACTAATAGAAACACAAAACAGTGGAAAAATTTCTCAGATATTCACTCATAGGTCTAATGAGCTCAGAACATTGTGTATAGGCAAAGACAAATTCTGTTTTCAGTGCAGGCTGCAGCTGAACTTTATGGGTGCATTATGCAGAACTGAGTGATAGAAAAGTAGGAAATTACCTCTTTCTGTTAACAGCATTGCATTTACTCAGTGCCATTAAATCGGTACCTTTGCTGTTGAATAATGCTTAGAAGAATTGTAGCTGCCTCTGCTGCTGCTTGGAGAAGTTCTGAGGGAAGAAACAAACTGTGGGTTGGTTGGATTACAAAGAGAAGTATGTTAGCTGATGTCATTCATGTGCACCAATACTTTCTGGAAACCAATGAGTGCACAAATGTTCCTTGAAACGGTACACAGCAAAGAGTCTTTTGGCAGTGATGCAATGAAATATTAAAAGGAATTATTGTATCTGAGGTGTGGGAATTTATGGCATCCATTTATACAGGCAATCTAAATGTTAATTAGTAACATAACAGTTTTCATTTTTAGTGTCTTTAAGCTTAGCATTAGCTATTTTTTTCTTTACTTGCTTTGCAGTTTGAGTTACTTTGATTTCTGATCAAATGTCTTGAATATGAAGTCCCACAGTATCTTAGTCATAGCAATAAACTTGTCAAAATATTCACTAAACCCAGCACAAACACACATCATAGCATTATCTGTCATTTCTAATACCTAAAAATAGTCATTTGTCCAAAGCTTCCAGGTGTACTTGCTAATTTTAAGACCCAAATTAAATGTCACAAATCTGGAAACTTTTTGGATTTTTTTTCCTTCTCACTTTCATCTCTTAATTGCTTTTAGTTTCCTTCAAATTGCCTCTGCAGGACATAGTTACAGCCCCAGCAGCCTGGTACAGCCTCTGAGTGTCTCATGTTGGAGAGGTGGTGAGTGGCCCCAGACCAGTTAGGGCCAGTCTGCATGATGTTGCGATCTGGTTCCAGAGACAGCCTGAGAGGTCTTAGGGTGAGGCAGCATGGTGTTTCAGGGGAATAAATGAATGGTGATGAAGAAAAGGGCAAGGATGTTAAGGATAGTAAGTTAACAGCAAAGAAACATTCCAAGAGCCTCACTTTTTCAAATCCTACAATAAAAAATGGATCAGATTGCAGCATCCTATTCCCTGAGAAACACAGTATTTGTGATGTGAAATGAGAGCATCATAAGCGTTTTGCTAGTAAAGAAAGAAGAGAGACTCTCTGAGGTGTTGTCACAGAAGAGAAGTTAGATGTCATGGAGATGTGAGGGATCTGGAAAGTGTCTTGTGTCAGAGGCTGGAACGTCAGATCTTGGGAAGCCAGAGAATAATTTGGTGAATGAGGAAGATAGTGGAGATACAGTAACCAAGTTTAGGCTTAGAAATAGCTTATACTGAGTGAAGAGGAAGACGTACTACTAAAATTTGGGACGAGGAGGGTGTGAGATTGGGATGAACTGTAGGGAGGAGGTGTAGAAGCCAGTTCTGGCAAGTTCTTTTAGGAAGGAATTTGAAGTAAGGTAAAAAAATGCATAAAATCTCAGTGAAGAGTTCAACTCCTTTATCCCAATTCTTTCAGTGACAGGGGTATCTTTCATTGACTGCAGAGCTATTACCAACACTTGGGTGTCATTCCAGAGTTCCCAATCAGTGGTACAGAAGTGACCAGTGAACTGACAGACCTGCTCTGCCTTTGTTGGTTTCTTTTTTTTTTGCTTTTGGGGTGGTGTTTTGTTTTGTTGGGAGCCTATTGATTTCTTATCATGACAGTATTCAAACTTCTTGCTGTTAGAGAAAACTGAAATGGATTTTGTCACTCCACTTCAAGTCCATTCTGGCGAGCGCTTGCTCTCCCAGGGATGTGTTGTTACACAAATGGTGCTGCCTACAGCCAACAGTTCCTGTCCCCAGGACTGGGTCCGGGTGTATGCTGTGCTGTGGCGTGGGTGTCTCCATGCCTGGAAGTATTCAGATCTCACTGACTGAGTTGTCAGCAGCTGGAGAGAGGATTCCAAAAGCTCTGAATCTTCAGACTCAAGCTGCTGCTGCGTGGGGTTAAAGCATAAAGAAGTGGCTTATTGCTTATCTATCTCTTAGGAGCAAAGTGCGAGGCTACTTTACATAGAGATTTCCCTGTGTGGAACCTCTCACTTTCTGGAAGAGGAGGAAGCTAATTCTTCCTCTATATTTATCCCTTCAAATTTTTCTTTTCCCCTGACTTTCGGTGTCTTCTGTTAGCCTGTGAGCTGCACAGACTCGCTGGCCTCCATAAGCTGTGGCAAAATGGCTTATGAAGGGCTAGAAATGGCAACAGGTAATCTGTAAAAAATGGAATCTTGAAATTAACTGAATTCGTGTATTTCGTATTCAAATAGCATGTCTGATAAACCTAATATGTCTTTGCATTGATTTATATTTGCAATGTCCTAGGAATGTAATGTTGATTGATTTGAATATTTTTTTGACTGAGGAGAAGCAGCAGCAGGAAAATGTTAGGACGTGTTTACATTTTGCAGTTTGTTTTCCCTTTCTTTTGAAGTTATCTATCCTGGCATTTCTTTTCATTTTTAGAAAAGAGACAAAGGCAGACCTGGGGACAATTTATTAACTCAATTCTGTCCTTTTTAAAAATGTAAGGCGGGGAAGCCTCTCTAACACCACCACAGAGCTGGTTTTGGTCTTTCAGCTCCCATCACTCATTGTCTGGGTGCCATCCCTGCTGAGAGGGAAGAGCAATGAGAGCTCAGCATCAGCGTGCTGATACAAGAAACTGGTAGTGCCTTTTGCAGAAAACTCAAGTTGCAGGTTTTCTATTCGTACACATTGGAAAATCCCCTCTTGCATGGGAGATGCCCTGGGTTTTTAAAGAGAAGTGCTGTGCAGTGGATGCCATCTTCTAGAGAGAAGCCTGTTTTATAGTCACAATAAAATTCAATCAATTTCAAGCAATAAAAGTATAGGAAAACATCAGTGTGCCAGCTTTCATGACTCCTTTTTTTTTAAACAAGACACTGACAAGTAACAGGCATGTGTCCCTTAGTAATACTGAAATTAAAAGTGGGTTGTGGTTTTTTTTTTTTTCCTCTCTGTCAAGCTTAAGTCCTGCGAAGTTCTATGTGAACAAGGTATGTGGCTGCACACAGTTTTGAGGATAACTGTTTCCCTAAGTGGCTATTCCAGTAACCACTTCTGTATATGAGATGTCTAAACACACAGGGAAGGCAAGTGATTGACTAGAATTAATTACTTGAGAACTCAGAATCTGTCATGTTTAAGTTTGTGTCACTTAAACAAAAAGAAACACAAACCAGAGCCTGAAGTGGTATTATTTGTGTCAAATTTCTTCCTAAATCTGGACTTGGAACAAAAGCTATTACAACTGTCTTCCTGCTTCCGAAGAGAGCCACAAAATGTTGTTTGGTTTATCGGTTACTTGGATCCTTTAAATGTGTCATTAAAAATATTTTTTTCATAAGTACTATCTCTTTCCAGTTTATATTTTGTGGAAACCAGATTGAGAAATTCCAAAAGTTAGTGGAAGACTTTCTCTGAATTGGAGCAAAGAGATTGTAAACACATAGTCAGCATGAGGTGCAGGCTCTCCCTGGGCCACAGATGGTTTAGTTTTGTTTGCTGGATTTGGGAGACAGATGAAGATAAGCAGGGAAAGGGAAGGAGGTCTCAAGCTTTTGAAATTTTATCCTAGATCTGGGAAATCAATGTGCTCATAGTTCCTGGCAAGTCAGCATTTTCTCAAGCAAAAACATTTAGGAACATTCAGTCTCAGTTCAGTGTGAGGTTATCGGTGGCATGTTCAAGTTCAAGGTAAAATTATTGCTGTTACAGTGTAAATTCTGTATCCTTTTACTTTTTTTTTTTTTTTCCCTTTAATACTGGTCAAATTTGCACAAAAATGGGGTCTTTTGTTTCTCTATATTTAAGTTAATGTTTATGTATTTCAGTTTATGTTTGTGTATGTTAGGTGCTTGCTGTGGAAATTAGCACATGACGTAAGGTTGTAACTTCAGAAGGAGTACCTGGACTCCAAAAACATCTAAACGGGATCCTCTTTTTTTTTAATGTAAATGTTTGTATTAATCAAAATTGAAGAAAGGAAAGAGGAGAATGAGGACTGCAGGTGGGTGTTTTTTCCTTTCTCAAAATTGCAGTATTTCCATTGGGGTTTCTTTGCTCGTTAAGCTCTGAACATGAGTGAGTATAACCTATATTCTCATTATATGCAGAGACATAAGTTTTAGTTTCCTTTCTACCTGCTTAAATCAAATTTTCTTCTTTTCTCTTGTTATGCAAATAGGAATGGGAAAAGCATTTAGTATGCGATATACAGCGTGTGAGTATCTTGACTTCAGTCCCAGAGCACTCTTTACAGATATAACTTACAAAATTAGGAGTAGTATTACATACTGGATTGTATCAGAGAGAGTCAAGCAATAATGCTTTCAATTGAATTAAGTTACTGATCTTTGATATTAAGTAATATCTGTATGACTGGTAACTGTGTTCAGTGCTCTCTTTTTTTTTTGCATATTTTGCAAATAAAAGTATAGGAATCTAATTATATAGTAGTTATAGTCCAAATACCAGTCTCCATGCAATTCTTTTCCTCCCTACTTTATTCAGAAGCTACCCATTGAAAAATATCAAATCTCTAAGAAAGGCACATCCTTCCAAGCACAGGATACCCTTGTGAGCTCTTAACTGTGGTATTGGTTTTGAGGTCAGTAACACTGACGTTGGAAAATTTTTAAAAAGAAAAAGAAATTTCTTTTAAAATAAAATGTCATTTTTGCTAAACCAACTTTCTGCAAATGTTATTTTAATGGAACTTAAATAATTTTGAAATTGATATTACTTTAAATTATTTGCTTAAAATTACACGTAAATCAGTATTTTGAAAAATGTAATAATACTTTCATAATAAACAAGAAAATGGGTCATCATTTGTTAAACAAATGGACTCATTGAGAAAGTGTTAACCGGTACTTGTGCTTATCTTGTTCAGGTTCACACTGAAAATAAATGTTGAACTTTTTATAAAGAAACAAAAAAAATCTAAGATTCAGTAACTTACCTAAACTTCTTGTGTTTGGTCACTGCTTGATATGAGTTACAACTGCTTACTATAATAAAGGAAATACTGGTATCTAAATGTCCAACATGAAGCAACAGCATAAAGATAAATTGTTTACAGATCTCTTCAGTTGCATGCCTGACGTGGAAAAGAATTGGTCTCGAGAACTGAGAGAAAAAAAAATATATGCATTTTGGAGATTTTTTGCGATTTATAAAAACCAAAACTGCAACCACTGTGCCTTTTTACCTTTTAGACATTGTGTTAATTCAGTTTTTTAAAGGTAAAATTATTTAGTCTTCAGGTTCCTGGACGATGATAGCTGCAGCATCTTGTATGTATTCTCTGCACTTCTCTGGGAGTGTGCATCCCTCTCTGCAGACCTGAGACTCTGTGAAGGAACTTTTAAAAAAGTGAAGGTTTTGGAGAGTTCAAATGACTGCAACAGTAACAGACAATCTGATTGGGTGCTTGGTGTGGTTGTTTAATTTGATTGTTAAACGTGGCTTTTGCAGCAATCTGCCAAGCAGCACTTCACTTGCCTATCTCACATTTGCCATGTTTGACTCCCAGCTCCCAATTGCATTATAGTTTCTCCTTGGACTCACAAAATGCACTTTGCTACTATTTCTGTGCCTTTTTTAGATCAATTAAGAGTTTTCTAAAGTTTTGCATTTTTATCTGTCTTTATTGCAAGGGTTTTGGGGTGGTTTTTTGTGGGTTTGTTTTTTTGGGGTTTTTTTTGGTTTTTTTTTTGTTTTGTTTTGGTTTTTTTACTGTATAGCTTTATTCTCAATTTTTCCACCTGTTAAATTTAAATTTAATGTGAAGCCAAGTTTTGTGCAGGCACTTTGTCTCCTTCATAGTCATCAAAATAAAGGAGCGCTATTGCGCTGATTAAACATGGTTTATATGTAACTGCTGCACTTCAGGAAGGGTACTTACATATTAAAAACATTTATGACCTGTATATGCAAATAAGGATGCCTTCTACTTACTTTCAGTTTATTCATGGAAGAGACTGCTGTCTTTAAAAATTCAAACTTATTTTCTTCCAGTGTGTTTAATCTGTAACTTAAATATGAGCATCATTTTATATCCATCTGTTTATGGGTTTCTGAAAGTTTAATGCCAAGTTGTTTAAAATGAATCCTTAGAGAAATTTAGAATTGTTAAGGGAGGTTTATGCAGAACAATCATGCGTTGCATACAGTCCCTAAATATTTAACTGGCTGCACTTCTGTGTCTAAACAATCAGTGAAGAATTTTCCTGTGGTTGTCTTGGTCCTTCCTTCAGATAGATGTGAGGCGTTAGGAAAAATTTATGGTGTTCTCGTGACAATGTTCTTGGATGCTATTGACACCTTTTCTCTTTTCAAATATCAGCTACTCTCCTCCCTTGGACTTGAGGACTGGATAAGGGTTTTGTAGTTTGTTTCTAATGCTAATGAAGCTTGTTTTCTGCCAGGATGTTTTAAGAAATTGTGGGAAGTTTATACTACCGTGAGGGCAGGATTTTTGTCCAGGGTTGTTTGTTGTTACTTAGATTTGCTACTTAGGACATGGACCTTTTTGCAGTTAGAGGAACTGTCAAGGTCTTGTAGCTCCTACTTATTTGTCAAACACGTGCCCAGAATAGCGTACAGGGGCATGGCTGTAGCTGTTTTAAAAGAAGAGGTGGGGGGAGGAAGTATCCAAAAAGTCCTCTAGACAAAGGTATGAAGAAGAAATACTTCAAAATGATCCCTCAATGCAGAGCTTGCTGCTTTTTTTTTTTTTTTTTTTTGTGGTGGGAAATTTAAGAGGCCAATTTTTCTATATGTTCTCAAGCTGCACAAAAAAAAAAAGACTTTAAAGAAAGTATATTTCACCTGAATCAGAAGTTGCAGTGTTTGTGTAGGCCTGTAAATTGCAGAAATAATCTTCGAACTGCCTTCAGAGGTTCTGAGTGGCGTGGGTCAGAGAGGTAGACATGGCATTTACAGGTATATTTTTGTCTGCTATGAAGAGGGCAAAACAGTGCCTGAAAGTACCTAGAAAACATTTCGGACACAGATGTATTGTCAAACTGGAACAGAACCTGTCATTTTGGTTGGGAGCTTGCTTTATTTAAAAGAGGAGAGGAATGACAATTTATATTTTGAGCCTTAGCCTTGTGCAGTTTCAAATAGCAAAGTTATCAGCCCCTCGAAAAGTGCTGTTTATAACAGTAATACCAACAGACCTTAAACTATAGTGGCACTGCTGAGCTATGCAGTAATAATGTTACAACTTATAGGGCTGTCGGATTTAATGCCACTAAACTATGTCTAGATAGCAAAGGCAATGATGGATGAATGTCCTGGTTGGCAATCACAGGTCTCCTCGGTCCAAAATAACTGCAGGCAGACTAATGGGGGACGTTCACTGAGCTGTACCACAGGACCTGGCTCTTCAGCAATCCAACAGCTTGTCAAAACTAAAAACAATTACTGAAATACAGTATGAAATATAAAACAGCTGGGATACCTTGCACACCCTATTGCAGGTAGCAAAAAATGCAGGATTTGGGGGTGCAGTGGAGTTTTTTTCAGCCTTTGGTTTCCTGGCCCTATAGGAAGAACATTGAGGAGGCTGCGAGGCGCCTGTGTTCTGCTGTCCAAAGCATCAAGACAGCTGCATCTTGCTTTCAGAAGTGACTGAATGCTGAGATTTGCTGCACAGAGAAGAGATATCTTAAATATCTTGTGGGAAAACAAAACTCGGAGTTTAAATCTCATGCCTGTCTCACTTGTCAGTTAACATGAGGATGTAACTTCAGTGCAAAGTGAGTGGGGACCTCTGTGTATCAGGTGCAAGGAAGCTGCCACACATGTAGTTGATGGAGGCTGTGCTGTGTTTTAGCAGCATGTGATGAATTGCTTAACCATGTGAGCAGCAACCTCAGCTAGCAGTGGTCATTCCAGGGAAGAGTGATGTGTTTCAAAAATGGCATCATAAAAATGGTAAATATTTCCTAATGACTCTACTCTTGTGCAGGATTTAGAAGACATCTTTAATAGTAACAGTGTTGAACAATATTATTTCTTTAGTATTCTATTTTTTTCTGCATATTATTTGGAAAAGTTTGACACTTTTTTCTTTCATTTTGTTAGAGATGGTATTAGCCACTGTTAAGGCAGTCCAGAAAAAATAAAAGGAAGGATCCAGGAAAAATATTTCATATACAAATACAGTATTGCTTTCTTCTCCATTGCTAATATACCTATATGCATATTCATTCAAAGGAAAATCATTAAAATAAAAAGTGAATGACATTTTATGGTCATACTGAGGCCTTTTAAACAAGACCTTGTATGTCCTTACATAAGCCACGTACCTGACCTCTCTTGTGCTTCTAAATAGGTACAAGTAGAAAGAGCAATACACTTTTTTGTCATAGTGCGTGGAAGAACTAATGGTCTACAGGACCATCATCATAATGTGGGAGAAGTCATCTTTAAAGTTTTATTTCATCTTTGCATTACCTGCATGAGAAGTATATAACTGGTATATGGTTACTCTTTATGCTTTAAAAGTATATTCAGATCCCAAATTCCGTAGCAGTACCCTTTGGGAATCCAACAGGTTTCAGCTTGTTTCCTTTTCAAAATTCTTTGTGTTCCCTGAGGTGATCTGGATCACTGTTGAGATACTTTTAATACTGATCTGCGTATAAACCATGATCCCAATATTAAGCTCTGCTCATCATACTCTTTTTAGAACTTATTCTTGCTCTAGAGGAACTCATGAACCAAACCAGATAGGGTAACTGGTGCCATTCAGCTACAAGGAGACTGACATTTAAATTTTGCAGGCATAGAGGTTACATCTAGCATCAGCCTTGGCATTTAGTTTGTTACTCTTTGTCAGTAATTCTGTGTTGGCATGATGAAATACCCCTGCTTTAGGAGTTTGGCACTATATGTCTTATGTCAATGATGTTACTAAACCTATCTCAGTTTTATCTGCATCTGGCAATTCCTGCTTCTGCTACATGTTAGGAAAACTTTCTTAATCTATTTGTTGTTAATGTTGATTTTTAATGTTCTCCGCACTGTGTGCTGGATAATGTTATGAACAGTTTCTGAAATGAAACTGGTTTGTCATCTAAATTATTTACAGGGATGCTTCAGTGAGTACCCTGCTGCTGGCACATGGGCTCACAATTCAGTACTGCCTCCGAGCCGCTCTCACCTGTGACCCATACTGTACCTTTGGAGCGGTACAAAGTGGTGTGATGCACGGCGCTGTTACACGTGCAATGCTGCATCACTGGTGTGCTCTAGTCAGAGTCTGGTACAAAGAAGCATTTAACTCTTTAAAAGCTCAGATGCATGGAGTTAAGGAAAAGTAGGTAAAATACACTAAAGGCGCATCACAGTGGAGTTGGGTTCAGAAAGGCGTTTCCGCATAAGGGAAAACAAGGTCTATGTTTGCACTGAAATTTCAGTGATTATAAATTACTAGCCTTTATGGAGAGCCTTCTGGTAATTTCTGCTTTGCAGTTTTCTTCAGTGAATAAACATATCACAAAGATGTTTATGGACATACCTTCCTATAGGCTGAATAAATTCAATAGTCTATCTGCTCAGAGCGTGCTGTGTTTTTTTTTTTAATTTGTATTTTCAAAGGCTGTAATCTTTAATATTGTGGAATGTACTGGTTTTTCTGCATTCTTTAGAACAGTCTCAGGTCCAAATCTGGTGTCACATTTTTGCATTGATATGTTATTTTTTCTATTTTATTTTGACAAAATGAAGTGACTGAGAGGCTACATTAAAGCCTGTCTATTTTCCATTTGTCTCAAAAATAAGAGTTAACTGTTGAACATTTTTCCCTTAATTTTCCCTCTTAATTCCATTAGCAATGCATAATTATGGCAGTAAAATGGACAGCTAGTGAATCCTTGTTGTAGATAAAAATAGATCAAGAAAATACTTTCTTTTTTTTGTGTTCAAACAGAAGAACCTGCTCTAAGAAGGCTTCCTTCCAAATCTTAGAACCTGAGCTTTTCCAGAAGTCTCAAGACTGTGGCTGGAACTTGCGTTTAGGACACAGCTTCCACAAGTTGGGTTTCTTGCTTTTAATAAACAAATCTGTATGAATAAGGACCTCCAAATGAGTACTCAGAGATCCATGACTCTGCTAATGCTTTGTGAAAATGAAGTAGACTGTTCTAAATAGAATACAGGTGTTCATCCAGAGTGGTGTCAAACTCAGTTATTGAGGGATAATGGGCTTCCCAATATAAATGACAGTGGCACAGGGAACATGCTTTCCATTTTAAATACAGACAGCATGTAAAGCCCCATGCCTGCAAATCAATTAAACTAGCTATTGTGGTTGAGATTTTCCAGGGCCAAAGTCCACCAGTGCAATAACTGTCATGTCTTTGTTAATAAATAACGAATGCTTTGTATGTAACCCTGAAAAATGGCTCAGTTCACAAATGGAAATTTGTATTTGCATCAGATGTAACCAGGATGAACCATGATTAATCCACTGAAAAGGAAAACATGATTTCATAGCCCGCGTTCCTCATATTAATAAGGATCTCTTACGTGAGGAAAAGATGCAGGATCAGGCTTGAAGTAAAGTAAAAGAAAGAATATGTACAGTGTATAAACATATCATAGTAAACCACACATGACAGCAGTAAAACAGGATCAATTATTCATGCTCCAGGTACAGAGAACAGTGCAAGCATATTTCCAACACGCGGATGAAAGGATGCCTAATAACAAGCCTAAAGTTCCTAAAAATGTTTGCCAGCAGTGCTTAATCAATACCATGGATGTGATTGAACATTCAACAGGGAGTTAATTTCGCAATATATTACTATATTCACTCTCTGGGCAAACATCTTATGATTGGCATGATAAAGATGAGGCCACTGGCACTTCAGAGTAGGGATTACAATAGGATACAATCGTCTTCCTCCTCTGTAAAAGATGAAGAATGTGACGTTTTTGAGACACCTGTGCACTTTTCTTGTGCTTCTGTTCGAAAGATACTAGTGCCTCCATTTCTGCAGATGTTGAATTCTCTTTGTTTTGAGTTGACTCTAAAATAACTTCAGAAATTATATCCTTCTAAGCCTTCTTCCTTATATTTCCTCAGCTCATGCCTTAAGATCTTGAAATGGTGGAAAGATGGGTAAAAGATGTTAAACTTTGCTTTTTGGTAGTTTCCAATGTATATTATGCCTAATTTTGACTCAGTGAAAATTAATACCGTGTGTAACTTTATTGGTAGCTGTAAAAGAAATTGCACAAGTTAAAACCAACATACATTGACTGTTAAAAAACTGTAATGCCTGATAGACTCATGGTTTGGTACATCTAAGCAAAACTGCTGGTGCTATCCTGTGCATTGAAAAATGCTTTAATGGTCATCTGTAATGTAATTCAGGGTTGGTTTTTTCCCCCTTTTTTGCTTTTGGAATTGAGCAAGGCATCAAATACAAGAAAAAAAATGGTCAACATAACAGCTTCAGAGAGGGCCCAGCTACTGTGATTATTAACAAATTGCTGAAAAAAAAAAAAAAAAAACCAAATCATGCTTTAAAGTAAACTGGAAGTTCCTTTCTTCCTGTCTTCCTCTGAGCTTTTTTTTTTCCTCTCTTATTTTAGGTTAGCCTGAAGTTGGATGTGATTAAAAATGTTTTAAGGTTAATTGCATAGAATGTATATGGTCCACAAATACACACTTAGTGTTTCAAACAACAAAACTGCTGGGTTCATTTGCCATATATTTGCTGTTTCGTTTTTGAGGTGCTGTTCTCCCCATTGAATTTCTCCCCTTTAACAGTGTTTTGGTGACCTCAGCAGACTATTATAATGCTGCTAAAATTAGCTTATCTGTGATCCACCTGAAGGGGATGATAGAGAAGTGATTCAAATGTCAATTCTACAAGGTAGAATTTGTTTTCAGAAGCTGAATTTTGTTCTTTATATGAATTGTTTCGTTCATAGATTCCAGAATGGGTGCTGGTAAAATGAAGTTAAAAGTTGGTTTATTCAGGCAAGTAACACAGTACCTAAAGGTATAAAAATAGACAAAATAGTACAAGTACAGCTGTTGCAGTACAATTAGAAAGCAAAAGCTATACAAAAATGAAGGTAATAATTGGAGTTTATAGAAATATTTTAAAAATTATTATTATGCAGCCTTGGAGGTATTTTAATGCTCTTTTTCCCAGGATAAAAAAAAAGGACTAGTTGAAATGCTAGAAGTTAAATCTATGGAAAATTTTCACTTAGTTCTATATAAAATAAATATGGGTTGCGTATGTGTCTGTGGGGTCTGGCCAGCTTGGTGATGCTCTGTATCTGGTGGTGGGAAACATGAATGTCTTAATTTATAGTCTGCTTTTTAAACTTAAAGGGTTTTCTGTTCACTATATATCTTAGGATGTGGAACACCTGAACTAATACACTTGCTTCATATTTCTTGACTAGTAACTCCCATCCTGAACTTATAATTGATTTCTGACAAAACCTTTTTCCCAAGGGTGAGAAGTTGCTGTACTAAAGTTCTGGTCTTACCAATTAGTGTCTTGTAATTGAGGAAAAAAGTATTTAATTGCATCAGCTCTGATATGAACGTGGGAAAATGTTGTAGAAAAAATAACCCTAAACAGACAAAAGTTTTTCAGCAACAAGTCCAAGTAGGAAACTGGAGATCTGAGGAAGTCTCAAACTTGCAAATAAGTTGTCTGTGAGGCTTTCAAGTATTTTACTGTTGGCTTTCTGTCCTGCCCGGTGTTACCTGGGTAATTTGAGGCCTTTATTCTCTGTGGATTCTGATCAAGAATTTTCATAAAATTTGACTGAAATCTTTCATGCAGTTAAATATAAATACATAGTTTTAGTTTAAAAATTCTGTGGATAAAAACAAGGGTACACATTAAGAAAACAAAATAGCAAGTGCATACAGAAAGCCAGACCCCCTAAAATCTCTCTTATCCTATGCAATAAAATAATTTTACGTAGTACTGCTGGAAGGAGTGAAGAGATGAGAGCCTTTTTTACTATCATTTTATGTGACCTGTTTAAAGATAAAATTGCTGATGTGTGTCAGTCCTCAATAATTAATGAAATACATGTTTTCCTTAATGTCTGCATTGTCTCCTCCCTAGAAAAAATATGCTGAAGCCAAAAATGTATTTTGCTACATTTGTGTTGAGCAACATAATTTCATTTGTCATTGGTGATGCTGTGATCTTCAGGAATGTTTTGGAAAGTACATCTCAAGCCTTTCTTCTTGCAGCAGTGCATCTACCTTTGAACTTGGTTGCACGGCTGTGTGCAAGGGCACGCAGCCCTTGCTACCCAGGCAGGATTTGGTGAAGGTGTCACTTGTTATAAAAATTATTTTATTTTATTTTAATCTATCAAGGTGTTGCTGCTAGGAAACCAAAAGCAAGCACACTCATAATCTTTGATTTTTTTCATTTCTAGCTTGGAGAGAAAGGCAGCATATCTAAATGGGGATTAAAAAAAAAAAAAAAAACTGCTGCAGAAAAAGTCAGTTCTCTAATTCCATGTCAAAGGATAGAAAGAGAAGGCTGTTGCCTCATCTCCCGGCTGGTGTGCAGCCCTGTTGATGAAGCAGCCCATTGCCAGGGGAGCCAGGCCACCTACCTGGGAGCTGGAGAGGAATCAGGTCAGGATAGAGATTTCTGATGCTGCTTTCCATGATTTGTCCATAGAGATTTGTTTTACTCAAGTCATCGCTATAGGCAGAGATGAATGGAAAACTTAAAGGAAATAAATTTACAGATCTGTTGTTGCTGATTTCAGAGTTGAACTTAAGCGGTTTTGGCTCACCATTGCTTCTGTTTCACATGAGATGAATGTGGACAGTCAGCTGAAAGAGGAGATACTCAAAATCATGCTGAGGGTTAATCTTTTACAACCTAAAGAAATTTCCTGAGCTGGCTGTCATCTGTGCTTCTGGAAATAAAGGCATCATTTGGCCAACGCTTTCTCCGTTTGCAATTAAACATGCTGGCAGCTCTCCAATGAGCGGTCTATCAGCAGGAATATTTAGCAGCACAGAGGATATCACTTCAATACACTGACCCAGGCTGTTGCCAGATGGAGTAGAGAACTGTTTAGTGGAAGTAAATCTACAAATGTTTTTGTGAGCAAAGGAAATCACTTCTGATATTGGGTGGGAGTGCAATACAGGGATAAGGAAAGAAACATAGGTTTCTTCATTCTTTTCAAGGTTTTTCTACAATTTTTTTTTCCTTTGTCTTGTTCGTTTTCATCTTAGCTCAGAAAAGAGACTAGAAAACTTCTTTTAAACTGTATTATCTTTCATTTTGTGCCGAACTTTGAAGCAGCACACAGCAGAACTTGTTTATACTGGCAGCTGGGGGGTCCAGTCTGAGCCCATGAAATGGGGGAGGAGTTGGGGAAAACTCCACAGCTCTTTCTGGCAATTCTGCCTGGTACTGGTTCCAGTAATGTTACTGGGGAAAGGGAGCTGCTGGACTGGTGTGAACAGTCCACTGCAGCCCTTATTTCTTGCTCTCCATCTCACAGCAGGGTTTAGCATGGTCCTCGTTGTGTGTGCTGCTTCGTGGTCACGAAGTGCAAAGGTAGCTTATGAATCAACTTTTCAATTCCATTCTACAGTAAATGAACCTCATGCAGTGTTTGTTATGTTGACAGCTGACATTTAGCTTTGATTATTTATGTTTCATAGTATTTTGGAGCCTGGAGTTGATGGCAGAGGTTTTAAAAGTAATGAAGACTTCAAAATAATGAGACCTTAGCATTTGGCTGCTAATGCTGTGGTGAGAGGGAGGCGCAGGCTGCAGCGTGTGGATGGCAATAAACTACAAGGGTTTCTTTAAGAAATTGTTATTTCTTGCTAAAAATAAAAAAAAAAAACTTCAGTCAGTTCTTAGTCGCAGAAAGATTACTACATTTCTGTTTGTAGTGATTATTTAACCTAATTAAAGTAATCATCCATTCAATAATTTCTTTGGGATACTTAAGGATTTTCTGGGGAGAGGCTTTCCTTGTCCAGTTTTAAAAGAATAGTTCTATCTACCTACCATATAGCAACTGTTTTTAAAGTTGTAAGTTGGAGAACATAGTATATGTTACCTTCTTACCACGGGGTTCATCTGTGTGTTTGTACTTGTGTAAGATCACCAGGCCTTGATCTTGTTTCTGCTAAGCACTGTTGTCTTGCAATAATGAATGTCTTGCTGTAAGAGGATTTCAGCTGGGCAGATATACCTTAATGTCTTGCAGCTGGATTTACTTTTATAAGACTGATTCCGGATTACTGTGCTCTTGGTTGGAACATAGCAAAATACCACCCACCCTGGGACACAGGTTAAAGGAGCAGTGCTTGCGGGAAGGGAGCTTGGACCTATACAAATGCACAGATCCTTGTACTACAAACAAAACAATTTGAGTTCAACTGTATAATTAACTATTGTACTCAAACTAGCCTATACTGTAGCTCTGAAATGAAAAATTTCCAGCAGTGATCTGAAGCTGGCTGAATCCTATTATGCAGGAGCATAACTTCAGTATCGTTGTTAATTAGATGTTGTATTTGAAACTCTTAATAGTTGTTTATAGTTAAGTCTCTGAAATTACCACTGTGCAAGTGCCTTTCCAGTATACCTTGCAGAGAAAAATCATTTTGGCAAGGTGAAAGCTCCAATCTGTGATTCCCATACATAGTTTTATGAACAAAGCCATCTGTTTGCTAGAGGTGGTTTTTAGAAGGCGTTAAGGCAATTACTGCAGTTCTGAAGATACTGTAGTGGAGAAGGTCTGCCTGGAAGGCTTCGCATGCTCATGGGGGGAGTCCTGGGGGATGCCCCGGGCCCTGCCTTGTCCTGGAGAACATGGCACCCTGCAGCCAGGTGAAAAGCAGTGATCACACTTTGTGGGACCTCAGCTGTATCTTGAAAACAAGCAGGCTGACAGCAGTGTGAAGGGGATAGTCTTGCATCATTTAATAAGAAATGAGATCTTGTCCATAAATTATTTTAGCCACTATAGAGAATTATAACCCTACTAGTGTTACAAAAAACTAATATTCAGAAAACTCTGTAGAAACAGGTTCATTCACAAAGTCCTTTAGGTGTTTCATGTGTTGACTAATATAATGTATTTCATTACTGTTAAATCTTGTTGCCTGAACTTTTTATTATGGTTGGATTATTACTTTCAGCTTGATACAATGATCCTAGTCAGGATTGAGCCCTACGGGATGTAGCTGCTGTTTAGTAGCTTCCTCAATGTCTCATTCACAGCTTTCATTGTTATATCTCAACTTGACCTTGGCTATTGTTTCATCATTGTCATTGTTGTGGATTTCCTGGAACAGCTGTGATTTGATTTAACAGTCAGCATTTCAGCAAAATTATGATGTCTTGCTGGAAAATTAAGCACGGGGTACGGAAAAAATCCCAAGAAATACAGCGCTTTCTTTTTCAGCGGTAGACTTTCAACAACTTCTGTAAATGCCTACCTTCATATTCTCTATCATGTATCTCTGGGGTTTGTTGTTGCCACTCAGATAGGAAGAAGTTGACACTGGAGTTGAATGTTGGAGTTGAGTGTTATCCTTTAGTTCTTGCTTCTTAAAGATTTCTTTCTAATGTCTTTAACATTCTTGTGCTTTTGCAAAAGCACATGTCTGAAGTACTACTGCAAATTAATTTCCTTATCTAGTTCTTTTTTATTTCCTCCTGAATGCTATTGGGGAATAAAATCAAATGTATACAATGTGCACCAAATGAGATTGCCTTTTCCTTTAAGGTCTAGTTATTGTAGACATTTGCTCTTGCTGTGCAGAAAAATAATGTTAACAGCTGCTTAATCTAGTTAGAAATGCATCTTGCTGTGTATTAAAAATGACTTCTACTTATCTTTTCTAGTGGTATAATTTGTAAAATCACATTTATAAAACTGAAACAGCCTAAATGTAACCTTGTTCATTCTTTTTATGTGGTTAACATGCAGACGGTGAACATTTCAAAGGTCTTTGAGCATATGACAATTAAAATAGACACCTAGAAAATACAACCTTTTGTAGGCACTATAGTGCTCCTAAAAAATCTTGCCCAAAGGGCTTATAGCGGTGCTAGATTATTTCAGTTTTAAAAAAAAAAAAAGTCATTCTACTTTTCAAATGGGATTTGCTATTTCTGGAAACCATTAAATGTTCAGATTGAGGACCCACCCTTTATAAATTAATGTGGCACAGAAGAGTAATTAAATTTGGTAATCTCATTAAAGCTTTTAATGGAATTGATCATTTAAAAGAGTTTTTCTGCTTGAGATTTCTTTGCAAAGGAGTTACTATTGGATTATAACTGCTCTTCTCCAATTCCAATTTGTTTTCAGCTACGATGCAAAGTAGTCTTTCCAGGACCTTGATTTATTTTTCTTGAGGATGTGACCAATGTGCAGATCCCCGAGGAGATGAGAAGCTCAGTTGCCATCTTCTCGTCCAGACTCTGTTAGCCATTAGTTCCATAATTTTTTTTTTCTCAAGCTGATTACAAACTTAGATCTAACACCTATTTTGAAAATGCTTGTTCATTAAAGAAAAAAGCTAGAGCAGTCAATTTTGACTTTGTTAAGCGTATTTTGTAACATGCTCTCTGAATCAAATAAGTTGCTCAAATCTGCCTGGTTTGATTCTTCAGTAAAGAATACTTCCAAGGTTTCAGCAGTATACGGTTACTGGGAAATAAATAAAATCTTTATTGTCATTTTGTTTCATTTATAAACTGTTAAAATTGTACTATTGCAATATTATAAAACTGTAGCTTTCCTATAAAATTGCTTTGCAGGGCTGTAATTATTTTTACAGAACTTTGCTCATTGTTTACAATTAAAAAAAAACAATGTAATAGACAAAAAAAATCATACTAAGCAATTCTATTTATTATAGCAATGAGGTCTATAGTGTGGCTGTGTATATTTTCATTATGTGTGTATGCATATATATGTTATATATATATATAAGTTAAATATATAAATTAAATATGCTGGCTTATTTTGATGGGAGCTCTTACTTCTGACCCTCTTCTCCATGCCATTTGTGACTTTTCCTCAGTCATGTCTTTCCAAACTGAGAAATCTGCATATCATTCTGTACCTTTGGTTAACGTTACCTGCTCAGGGATATCTATTACTGAGATATCTTTTACAGATGAGAGAGACAAGAACTGCATTCAGTATTAAAGGTAGACAGTGATGGTGAACTTAAAGGAAGTGGGAATACATTATAAATCATTGCTTTATGAGTTAGATATAAGTTCTATGGGTGTGTGGCTAATTTTCCTGTCATACCATACATTTTTGGTTAATCTACAGGTCAGAACCAGGACTACACAGTAAGATTGATTTCTTCATAGGAGTAGAAAGGAGACCAGGTAGTAGTAGACAACAGCGAAGCAGAGAGAACCAGTGTTGCCATGCCTAGAACAAGCCCTTCAACAAGACACTTTCAAACTGTAGATAACACTTAATCTCGTGCCATCCTGACAACGCATCCCTATCACTCACCTCTATCCTCTTCCCAACGGAAGTGGCAAGGTGAAGGGCAGTGCTCTGCAGGCAGCAACACCACAAGAGACACAAACTAAAGTTTGTTCTCGATTCTTAATTGTGTCCCAGCCTGTCTTGGGAGAACTGTTCTAATGACGTACTGTAATTACAGCACTTTTCAACAATATTTACTATTTTAATAGAGAAATGTACTGTGAAAACTTTTATTGACATAAAATAGTAATTAATGTCAGACTAAAATTTTTCATTTGTTCCTTACATTTAAAATGCATCTCCAGAAATAAATGCTGTGAGATTGCTTCAGACCTCTGTGAATGTTTGCTGTTATAGATACCATTTATTTTACTTTCACTGCTGAAAGATTTATTGTAAGAAATGTTTGTGAAAAGATTGATAGACCTCATTTCAGAAACACTAGCAGGGGACTCAGGCAGCTGATTTGCAGGTACAACTTCCAAGCTTCTTTGCAAAATAACTGAATGAGAAAAAACAAAGCAGTAAGGACAGAAGACTCCTGCGGGTTTTTGGCCATTTCTGTGCTGTGACTGCCTATCCTCTCATGCATTGTGTAGGAGACAGAGGCCAGTACAAATCCTGACTGTCTTCCTTTATATTCGGTAACTGGGGGCAGTGGAGAAATCTCTACTCCTGCCCTTTTGAGATTGTTTAGCATACAAAGCAAAGGAGCAGCTATGGGCATTTGTTTGCCTCCCATTAAAACACCAGTCTGATAAATGTATCTGCCACTCATCTCAGTGATACCTGCTGTGCTTTCACAGGAAGAGCTGATGCATGTGTCCCTTGCTTATCTAAGACTTACTGCAGTCAGTGATAGAAAGGGAAAAAGATGCCTCTGACTCTTTAGCACATTGGTATTGCAGAGCTGTCCGTGAAATTGCACAACTCAAGCCACGGTGTTTGATCTCAGCACTTACTTCTATGGAAAAAGTCAGTTTTAACATCAGGGACATCTGCTTAATCACTCCCCTATTATCTCAAAATTCTCACTAAACTATTTTCAGTATCATCACTGTGATCAAACCTCTAGTAAAAGACTCCAGGAGCTACTAGACTGACATTAATTTTAATCTTAGCTTTGTTAGTTATCAGTCTTGTTCCTATGAATGAAGAATATATTAGACTTTGTGTTACTCTCCTCTTTTATCAAGCAATGCTATGTGCTAAACTGTAAAAGGAAAATAATCTTGATTTGACAACAAATAAACAAAAAAAAAAAAGGAAACAAATTCCTACAAAGTTCCCCCTGCCAGCTGATTTTCCTGTGAGTCTGGTGACTTCAGAAGGTTGAAAAGTGGAAAGAAGAGACATTCTCAACAGTGTTTATTTTCCATCAACTTTAATAAACATATTTTCACATAATCTACAGTTGATACAATAGGCTACTCTTAAAGTCATGTTTTCTTTTGTATATCTGTATGTTCTTAAATCGGTCATATTTGTCTTTCTTTAATTTTTTTATAAATTATATTTTAAAATATCACTAGCAGAAATACACTTAGCATTTCTTTAGAGTGTGCAGTATTACAACTATGTTTCATGTAATCCCAGATTCAGCCTGCATTTATGTTCTTGGTCTAAAACTGGAATAGAAATATATCAGGAGGTTTCTCATGGAAGATGTGGAGCAGACCCATTTCTTAGAAGTAGTACAAAGAATGGATTTTCTCCTTCAGCAACTTTTCTGCAGCCCCAGCCATTCCCACCTAGCGCTTCTGGGTACTAGGAATGGCAAATCAGGTAATTTATTACAATATTGGATTGATGAGGAAGATAAATTCAGACCTGCAGATGGGCACAAAGCAAAGTCTATGGAATAGTAACACAGAGTGGCACATTAGAAAAGCAGAACTGGGATCACAAGCTGGGAAGTTGTGATGCCTCATCATCAGCTGGTGCCATCTCTTTCTCTGAGAGGCTTTCCACGGACACGTGAGTACTGAATCTGAGCTTGTCAGTGGCCAACAGGCCAGTTTTACCTTTAATTCTTCTCTTCAGAACACATGCTATTCTCTTGGATATAACCTCCTTAGGAGAAATCATATGTAAAACATTAAATGGCTTCACTTTGTCGTTGAGGGACAGTTATTTGCTGTGTCACATAGGTGACATGCTGTATGACATGCCATAGTGGAGTGTGGCAAGGTGTTATGAGTTTGCAGTAATTAAAATACAAACGAAGAAATAGTTAATTTATGTAGCATCATCATTTATCATACTAGAAAGCAAATTTATGGTCTACAGTAGAGTCAATGTATTTTTTTTTAAAAAAAAAAAAAAGAAATTGAATAGCAGCCAGTGGAATTCACATATCTCTGAAAAAGGTTCCTTTGGGCTTGAATTCTTGTGTTGTAGAACAAAAGATTCGGTACCTGGAAAACTGATGTAATAAGGGATTATTTTTCATTTAGAATTGAGTGTTAGATTTTAAAGGTGTGTGTGGAAAGCTCAAGTGGAGTTTTGTCACAGATGGTGACCTTGCATAAATGCACTTGATTTAAGAACAGCTAGAAGTAAGAGAGAACAGTACTTACAGTGGTTGCAGTGGTAGTTGAAAACAGACAATTCTCTTATCAATTTACTGCAGTGTTGTCCTTCAAGCAATATTTATTTTGAGAATTAGTCTTAATCATGGGGTTTTGCAAAATTTACTTTGTATTTTTAATGGCTGATGATACATTGCTTCACTCTTGTCAGTATGTATTCATTGTTGTTTGTCCACTTAAAATAGTTGATGCATCTACAACAGTGCAAGTCAGACGATGTAACTGTGTCTGCACCACATGTCAGGTATTTATAATGGGACTTGTAGTCATTTAAGGACTCTCCAGAAAAATACATTTTTCTTATGCTATGTGCTCAGTATTTGGGATAGTTTATTTTTTCAATTGCTTATCTCTTTGTGTTTGCTTATAGGAATATCCAAAACTTAGCTCTGGTTTAGTTAATTGAATGTAATAGAATTCTATTGGGAGCAAACGCTGAACAAGAAAATAGAAATTAGAAAATATATTGTAACTGATGTCAAGGGGATTTGGATAGCTTATGCCAGCTGATTATCTCACTCTTATGGCTTAGATTGTTAGGATAAATTGTTCACAGAAACATAGAGTTACAAGACTTTTTTTTTTTTTTTTTTTTTAAACCACCTCCATCTCCCACATAACTAGCTAAACTAGGAGTATTTTCTAATGGTGTAGAAGAACAATATTCTTTGCATTAAAAGAATAACTCTTCACTAATGGCCACAGCATAGGGTAGCACAACATCTAATAAACTAACTTTGAAAAAAAATATACTTAAAAGTCACTCTGAAAGACAGAACTTCATCCATATGCAAATTTTTTAATCAATGCAACATCCTCTCATCTTACTGGAAATGGCAGATAATGCATCCATCTCCCGTCCCTTGCTCTGTAGTACTCCAGCCTAGCACATTTCTTAGGATATTTTTTCTTTCCCTTTGAGAGACAAAGTTGGTCCACGTTCAAGGAGCACCTCCTCCAAGCTCAGCAGAGGTGCATCCCGACCAAGAACAAGTCGGGCAAAAAGGCCAGGAGGCCTGCGTGGATGAGCAAGGAGCTCCTGGACCAACTGAAAGTGAAGAAGGAAGCCTATAGAG
>JAAGAY010148529.1:7931-36771 GCA_011801015.1 Ardeotis arabs
TCCTGAAGAAGGAAAAAAAAAAAAAAACAAACCAAAAAACAAAAAAAAAAAACGAGATTTCAGTAAGGTCCAGGAGGCTGCTATGTGGGGCCATCTTAACAGGAACACGTGATGTCACATGTTGCGCCTAAAGAAAGAAAATTCTGACACCTAAAGCATTATAAATAAACCCATCCTTCCCAGTACCAGCATCTTGCTGTAGTATGTAGTAGTTGCCTCCTCTATTCAGCCAGAAAGGCCAGCTCCACCGAATTGAGCAGGTAACATTTTGGATCTTAATTAGCCAGCATAGCTTTACCACAACTGTCGGAAAGGATTCAGACTGTCTGTCCCACTTGAGGAACGTTTTTCTCTGTGGGCAGTGCCTCTGGAATGATGCACATTGGACCAGAGAAGATGCCACTTTTAAGCAATTCTCTCTAACCTGATTTCTAGAAGGAACAAATGATGATTTAAGTTGCAAATAGGACATAGGTGGGTATAGAGGGCAAACAAATGCTACTGGTACCTCTTTATCTTCCAGCGACCATGCAAAAGTGTAAGGGCAGGGGGCTGAGTGAAGGAGAGCAATCAGAGGACGGTCAAGTTAAATCAACCAACTTTTCTACTTTTTTTTTTCCTTCTCTTAGAGTCTCATTCAGTAAATTTAAGTGGAGAATGAAAAATAGTGTGAAATAAGTGATAACAGGTGATTTTGAGCCAATAATCACAGAGAATCTGGGAGTGAAGCAGTTAAGACCTGATAGCCCCAAACATCCTAAATATTAGCAGAAACCCAAATCTTACAAAAGTTATATAAAAAGGACACAAAGCTGAGAAGTAACATTTACCTAAAAGTTCAATTTGTGCTGTATGAGAGAGATTAAAATCCAGTTCATTCCTAACATAAAGCTGGCATTAAAGGAGGAGCAAAAAGGTAGAATACCATCCTGCATTCCTAGCATCTGAAGTCCTCATAAAATGAACAGACACCTAGGGCAGGAATGTGCCATTTCTACACAGGTCTCCTAATGAGAATGGTACTTGTTCTGATTTGATAGATGAACCCCTGGCAACGATAACATGGTCAAAAAAATTTGCACTTTTTAGGCCAAGAAATATTTGCTCTTCAGTATTTTTGCATATTTTGTAAAATAGAATAAGCACTTATTTTTCTTAAAAAATTGTATTAGCTGAAATAATTTTATTTGTCCAAATATTCTCTTTAATTGTATACATGTGAAAAAACCACCATTAAGCCCTCTCCCTTGCTTTCCCTGGAAGTTTTCCAGCTTTTATCTGGAAGCCAAATGCCTGAAAACAAACCAAAATATTCTGGCTGAAAATCAAAATATTTTTATTGTGTTTCAGTTTTCCTACTGATTGACGTGTTGAGGATTGGGCCTTTGGCTTAGCGATGAAAAAATGGAAATTTTTAGTGGAAAGAAGATACTTTTCATCAAACAGTTGACCAGTTGAAATCTTTTAGTTGGCTTCACAAGAGATAAGCGGAGAAGTTTGGCACGTAAAACTTTCTCTCTAATATTTTGTTAAAAATAACATACTATCCTTTGACCACGACCAAAGTTGTAGTACTAACAGTATCATCAGTGCTACTTCTCACAAAAACACTCCGCCTGGAAAATGACCGGCTTTGACTTCCTTTATCGTTGTTAACACCATTATGTGTTGAGCGGTGTGAGGAGACCTCGGCAGGGATCAAGGCTCTGTCACATCAGCCTCTATCCACACAAACAGCAGAAAGATGGTTCCTCTCCCAAAGGGTTTTAAACCCACGTATCTGATGAGACACAACAGGTATATACAACAAACAGCTGGCAAAGCACAAGGTAATAAGGTGACTGTGATTAGGATGAGAAACAGCGGTCACCACACACCAGATGCCCAACTGCTGCCAATGCATTTTCAGGTTTTATCTTTGAGGAGAGTTTTACAGAGGGATTTGAAGGAAGGGCAGACTGAATTTTCATGAGGCATCTCGTTTGTCACCAAAAGGACGTCTACATGGGAATTAGCCAGGAGGCTTGGGGGAAGATAGGCTGGGTCAGTTTGTAAGTGTTGTATTTTGAGCCAACGTTTTGTATTTTGAGCCAATGTTTTGTATTTCTCATGTAACAGAAGTATTTATCTGCATGGAGATGCAGCAGACAAATGATGCTTTGCTTCCATTTCACAAGGCTGTGAAAGGAGAGGGAAGACCTGGGATAGTTCTCCCCTTAGGTGCAGTTCTCAGAGGAACCTGTGGGATCCAGGTATCAACTCTTCTTCAATTCCACTAGTAACTGAGGAAAAAACAGCTTATTGTGGAAAAATATCATGTCTTCTTTTAATAGCCGAAGTGCAAAAATCAGGATCTTTTCAGTAGAGACCAGTTCATTTTAGTACAGGAATCCTGAGATTAGAGACCCCTTAGAGAGCAACTAGGAATCATGGGTTGAATTGCATCAGGCCGTAACACAGGTTTCAGATCACCAGGAGATCCACCATCAGCTTTCGGTCCCTACACAACACAAAGCAGGCAATAAGCAGCCAAGACAGCTCCTAGACATCAGAGAGGAGAAACCTATGCTCTAGGGCAGTGAGGATCAGTGACTTCCCCACAAAAGCTGTCATTTTTTCCTCCCTGAGGTGTTTGGACCCCTCCACAGAGAGAAAGAGGAAGAAAATAGGGAAGTAAATCCCAAGATAATTGATGCTTTTCCTGAGGGATAACTACCATCCCTAGGAGTGAATGGTGCTGAGCAGAAATAACATTGCTGGAAACCTCTCCTGTGTACATGTGTGCAGACCTGGAAAAGCACAGCATCCCCATGGAGAGTGCGCATGAGCAAGTAGCCCTTAGATCAAGAGAGGTTAATAGACTTTTGCTGCATTATTAAGTCTTAATTTCTCATTTATTAAGTGGACACTATGTTCAAAGTTGTCTTTCCTTCAGGGCTTTCCCTGCAAATTGGCTCTCAGCTCTGTGTGCTCCATCCCAGAGCATGGATGCCCTTAAAGTGACCCTTCACCAATCCCTTTGTCAGAACTAAACTGGAGCAGAGCTGGTTTTTTATTAGACTCCAGGGGGACGCAGATGCTCTGTAGGTTGAAAGGCATCAGAGCTGTTCCTCACATGGCCAGGTGTGAAAATAGCTGCTGTATTCAGGTGGGCCGGCCTGATCCATCACCCAGCCTCCCATGGTCCATGCAACAACTGGCATCTAAAAGCAAAACAATTTCCTGTGTGTTTGTCACTTGTTTGCAAGCTAATAAGACATCAGGCTAAGTTTACAAATCACTGTAATCCAAAACCGAGTTCTTGTAACTTTTCTGAGGAGACCTGAGGTCTTGGGAGAGCAAGAGTGCCAGGACATGTCAGCTTTTATATCCCAGTGGTCTTGTTTAGCCCACAGACTGCAATTAGTTTGTCCTCCTTGCAGAATGCCTGCTCAGCTTCATCTACATTTTCTCTGGGACTGCCATTGCCAAGATAAATCCTTCTTTTCTCCCTCACCATTGCTCACCGTGTTCTGGGCTGATGGAGCATTTAGCTCTGCTCTCCAACACCAGTTCTCATTACAAGCCTCTGCATATTTAAAATTGTTGTGTTGTAAAACCAGGAGAAGAAACAAGCCACTGTGAATAATTCACAACCTCACCCAGGCAAAATTAAAAATATATTTTACCATCAAAGGTCTTATTTCAAATTTCCACAGATGTGAATGGAAAGAAAAGTAAACCAACAAAAAAAGCCTCCCAGTACTTCACTAGATTCTTACTTGGCTGGCTTGGGCTCTAAAATATGGTCCTGAAAAGTGATTTTCTCAATAAAAAGGAGCTTATGCAGACTTCATTAAGGCCTGATGCAGGCAGTCACTCACACTCTCTGTGCATGGAAACTTGCTTTCTCTCGCATTTCTTGCTGATGGAGCAGACTGCTTGAATGCCTGGACTGGAAGAGCAGCCCAAGGATCTCTGAAGGACATTTGCCACACAAGAGGCCATTTGACTTCAATGGAACCACGCCAATTCACCTACCACCTAATCTGTGCATGAATCATATGCACACATCTAATCTCATCTACGTCTCATCTGCGTGTCTGCGGAATGCTTCAGGAACAGACAGATGGCCAGAAATTCCTCAAAGTTCACAACAAACTTTGCAATGTGGCAAGGCTGGAGGTCAGGTACATTAGAAGAAGCAGCAAACTGTACTAAAATTAAGACCCTTTACCACTGCAAAATCCCTCTTGCAGATAGTAGTTCTCAAAAGAAAGGCATTTAAAGGCACACCCCAAGAGTAAAGAATGGTAAAAAGAACAAGAAGGGGAGGAAAAAAGCAGCAATAAGTATCAAGAGGAGTTGCTGATTTTCACTCCTTTTTCAATACTCAGTACTTGAATTGTTTATGCAGCGCTGACAGTGGTGCACACTCATGGGTTAATGGCCCTACAGCACTCTGTCATGTCACCACTGACCTATTCTGCTGGCACAAGCAAGCTGCTCTGCAGTCCTTGCACATACACTTCAAATTTTACTTAACTGTTGTTTTTTCAAGTCTACTTCATGTTACTGCTTTCACTCATGCATTCAGCACAGGCCTTTCTGGCCATCTCTTCCCTGCTGCACACACTCCCTGCCCAACTCAACTCCCTTTTCCTGGAGCTCTTTAAAATTCCTCCAGTTCCAGCAAGAAAGGATGCTTTTCCCCCTGCATTTGGTTTCGTTCTGGAAAAAAAAAAAGAGGGATCAACACATTCTATTGTCAAACTCAGGACAGAGGCGCAGGAGTGACAGACAGGCTCCCCGGCTAAACGAAGCGTGTTTATCTCGGCGCACACACGCTGTTGTCAGAGGAGCATGGGTATGTACGTATCATGGATGCTGAACTCGCACGCGTTGCGATGTGAATTCATTTGTGGAGGCTGTTTGTACTCTGGGGGTTTCACACCGCCTGACGATAAGGATGGGCTTTGGTTGAGGGAGCTCTGGGCTGGCCCTGTGCTACCAGCCAGCATCCATGCAGCATGGCCCAGGCTCGCAGGTGCTGCCCAGTGCCCTCACCACCCCACCACCAACACCCACATAAAGAAACCAGCCCAGGTTGCCACCTACCTCCCAGGGTGGCAGAGATGAGGATGTGGGTGCCGTACTTTTTGATGATGGTATCAATGAACTGCTGCGTGGTGGGTCTCCTGCCTAGGAGGCGGATGCTCCTCTGGAACTCAGGCATCAGGGGCAGTGGATTGTGGAGCAGGTCCCTCCGCTCGATGGCTGTGTTCCTCACCTTCCAACGGGCAAATTCCCTATGCGACAACACAGGAACACAACAGGGGTGAGGTTTTGAGTCCGGGGGGGCAGGCAGAGCCATCAAGGGCAGGGAAGGAAGACGGCGAAGGGGACAATCCTGTTGGACATCCCCACATGCATACACCACAAGGCTGGACAGGAGTAGAAAAGGAAAAGCAAGACATTACTGCACAATAACAACACACTTTGAGGATTAGGGTCCAGGCTGATGAGGAGGTAGACTCAGAGTCTCCAGAGATATCTGGCAGAGGGCTGCAGTTCCCTACAAAGAAAGCAGTCTGGTCCTTTTACCCTCACACACTTTGGGGTCTTGCATTTCTCCATAAAGCAGCAAATTCTGATTTCTGTCAGCAAAAGAGCTAGTCAGTTAGATTGTAGATCCAGGCCAGTCTGATCATTGCTATGTCCCTGTGTCCACAAGCCTTCCTTGTAGCTCCTGCTTTTGCAAAGCAAGGCTGAAGGAAACCCACTCTCTCCAAACATCTTGATCTTTCAAGCACCAGGGAGTACTGCAAAAGATCATTTTGAAAAACAATATGCTTGATAAACCATCTAAAAGGATCGATTCAGATATGAGGAGAGGCCAAGATGAAAATGGAGCTTTTGTTTTTTTTTCCTTTCTTTAAAAAAAAAACACCCACAAAACTACAGAGTGATTTTCAAATCTTTCTTTAAACTGATAGCAATTGGGAAAAAAATAAAGTGAATGTTTGCAAAAGCAGAGCTTTATTGCAGGTATCCATTTTGAAATGACACAGAGGGAAATGCCTAGAGAAAACCTTGCACACCTGCGATCTAAAAATCAGGCCTCTGAAATACATCACCAGCTGAGCACCCAAAAGATGAGAAGCCTATTAATGTTCTTTGAAAAATATTGAGCAAGACTTTCTTAAAAGGAAAGGATATTATTTATAACCACTCTCCAACACACCTGCACTGTCTTAAGCCATCTCCCAGATGATCGAGTCACAGGCTTCTCTGTCACTTCTCATTCACTTATTCCTGTAACTCGGGTTTAAGACAAAAATTTCCCTTAAATAATAGGAATGACAATACCTGGCACTGACACAGCACTTTCTACCAGTGTGTGTCAACTAGCACCAGCAATCTCACTTTGCTGGTGGGGAACCTGACATTCAGGGAGATTTAGGAGAGGCTGTAAGTCAGTTACAAAGCCAGGATCACAAGCCAGATCTTTTTTTCCCCAGGTTGATTCTATACCCAGTCCACTTTACATGCATTAGGTTATTTTACTTAATGCAATTAGGCATGTATTTATTTTGATTGCACCCCATCACAACACCCCAGGCTGCCTAACAGCGGTTCCATTGATTAAAATCGCAAAGTGCCAGCTTTTTACTTCAAAATATCTCCTTACATCTGAGCTAATTCCCCCTCTGTAGCTCTAGGCTTTCACAAGCCAAGTAAAAACGCCAAAAACAAAACACCCCTCTTAACATGTTCTAAGAATCATTGGTGTCAGACCTTGAAATCCACAGAAATGCTGGTCTTTCCTAAAAAAAAACCAAACACCTCCGTCAAAAGGCCAAAAAAAAAAAACCCAAACTCAACCGAAAAACCCCATAGACTAGGATCTTGATACCAGGAGTAGAGAAGATATAGACCATTGGCTCTAAAGTTGTCTTCAGATAGCAAGTGCATTACCAATGCCCATGGATTCTCTGTATGGAGCAGAATATGGTTTCTCCTCTGCTGTCCAAAAATAGTGTACAAGTCCAGTACTTAGCATCTGTGGAAAAGATACAATTTGAGGTGCCATGGTTGCTTTTAATGATAGGCAGAACCTTTAAAAATAAAGACAAACAGCTTTCCTCTGATGCTAGAAAGAGAGGCTGCTCTGATCACCTGCGATTGGAGTGATGATCCCAAACCCACCTATACAAGGAAATCCCCTTTGCCTGAGGAAGGGCTGGTCCCTTCAGGACACAGCAGTTACACTGTATGGGAAGATACAGCTCTGGAGGCTAACAGACAGGCAAGGTTTTATAACACATAGGGATTCCCATGTTCCTATCACAGAGATCATAACCAGCAAGCACAGGGAAAATGCCATCTGTGCTTTCTCTCCGAAGAGACAATGATTACTTCCTGTAAAACTCAAGCACACTTTTGCTCTCAGGTTATTGATAATGCTTGCAGGAAGTAGTAGAGTCAGGAGGGACTACAGCCCTCCAGAGCCAGCGTGTTTTCAGAAAGGGCTGGAGGAACGCTTCATGTTCCAGAAGTACAGAGAGCTGGCTTTCGTTACTGTCAGGTTACCTATTCAAAGACCATGGAGTTGAGATGCACAGCTGTTCAAGCAGGGCCCTATTCACAGATCAACACCCAAACCCTCAGTGTACCACCGTTCAGCATGTCGAGATGGGCAGGGGAAACAGTTAGTTAGGACCACGGACTGGAAAGCAGCGGGCAATAAAGATGGGAGAAGGAAGGAACAGGGAATGAATATTTGGTAAACAGTACATTGAAAGGGAAAGTGAGTTCATTTTTCACATCAGGTCCAACATCATCTCATGACACCACTGACGGGGGCAAAAGGAGGAGTTTAAAAGAAATCATTGCCATATATCTTCAACCTTGCCTGCTGCTAAGGAACAGTTCCAGTCACCACTCACACAGTAGACAAGCCCTCAGCAGAACTCACATCTGAAATATCATAGCAAAGGAGACTTTTTCCACTCAATTCTTACACATGCTATCCCTCCCCAGGGCTTCCTACCCCTAAGGCATATCACTGAGGTGAAACCCCAGCTCTATTATACTCCCCAAATGCTTGGATGTGCAGCTTTCAGCTTTCATAGCTGATGAGAAAAGCTGAGCAAATATGTTATGATGAATAATTTATGCAAGTTACTTAGATGTTTATCTTCTGCTCATAGAATATCCATGAGCCAGTTGCAATTCCCTCTAATTTATGCATTATTTGAGTTTAGTGACATTTTTCAAGCTTTTTTTTTTTTTTAAGGTTTTACATAGTATTTGGCTGCGTGCTGTTGATTGGTTGGGATTTGTCAAGCAAATGATATGGTATTGTTAAGCTTCCTGATTAAGGACTACAAATATATTTTAAACTTGGCTTCCCTAGTTTCAAAACATTTTACATTGAAAGCAACCCTCTAAATACTAGCAATCTTCCACGCAGCCTATAGAACTCTGTGCTGTAAGATGCACCTGAGGCCAAGATTATGGTACAATTTTGGAAAATAGACTTAACATTAATGGATATGGCTACTGAAATAACTTAGAATTATTGAGGTGATAATATATATATATATAATTTGCAGGGAATAGTATAGCTCTAGCCTTAGGGAATGATCCAGCCTCTAAGTCCTGAAGTCTTTGAAGAAACACCTCCAAGAACAGGTTTCCTATTAGCTTTCAGTGCTGAACTTAATTGCATTTTCTGCAGAAGCAGCTGCTGTTGGCCAAAGCTGAATTCATGGCACTGGGCTAGGTGAGCACACTCCCATCTGATTGTCACCACTGAATCCTTGAATCTGTGAATCTCTGGAGGATCTATCAAGGCCTTGGATTCATAGATGATGTCTGCAAAAGGGCATTGAAATCATTCCTCTTAGAAATCCTTCTCAGATGCCATATTTCACTGATCATTGCTTCTCAGAACTCCCAGTGACACCACAGTCTCAATACCACTGGAAAACACAGGTGAGGCCTCTACGGATCAATGCACTTTATAAAAAGAAAAATACTGCACTGTTGTTTGCTCATTTTCCAGGTGAAGTTGCAAAGGATTGCAATCCTTGACCAGGATTACGATGGCACCCCATGATATGGTTTGGATTAGTACAGAGTCTTCTGACCCTCAGGGGAACCCCCTAGCAAGGACCTGAACTTCTGCCAGTGGGGAAGCTTTTAAGGGCTTCAGAAAGATGATAAACCTCTTAGCAAGGAGGAGGAAGAGCCTGTATCCCTGATGCAGAGACAAGAAAATGAGAAACTATGACCTAACGTCTGAGTAGTGGGGGAGAGGCACTTGTTTATGCTCTAATGTCTCGCCAGCGTAGACAGCCCCTGCTAATGCAGAGCCTACCCAGGAAAATGCCTGCCAGGTCAGCAGAGGGGAGTCTGCGCTCTAATGTCTGGTGAAAGCACTGGAGAGCCTGCTCTTCTAATGGCTGGAAGGGGTAGGAAGCACTAGTGCCTGAAGGGGGAAAGGGATGTGAGAGGAAATAGAGGGATGAAGCATTGCCTCAGGGTGGCAGATGCGCTTATCCTTCCTCCCTGTCACAGTAAGGGAATGTGTTTTATTTGTATATGGCTACATCTGAGAAAATACTTGCTCCTTCAGAGTTTGTGTTAATGAGCTCTCCATCAAGGCCGTGTATGTCAGAGGGAGCCACTAGGGATGTCTCAGTGCTCGTTAGCACTATGACCCCTCCAGGGAAGAAGAAAAAAGGGGGGAAAAATGCTGAACAGGGAGGAAAAGTCAAAAGCCTGGAATGGGTACATCACCCAGACCCCCCACTGCACCAGCAGAGAGGCTAGGAGAATCCAAGGGCACGAGCATCTCTTCCCAGGGAGAGAAGTCTGAAAGAGAGAGGCCATCGGAGCAAATTAAATTCCCCATCTTCAAATGGCGAAGACAACCAAAGGACATAAGTGAAGAAACAAGTTCAGTACAGACCTCGGGGTCTGGCGCTTGAAACTAAAAAGAAATTAAATGCATTAAACAATGATCGAGACAGAGTCTGTTTAAAAAAGGAAAAAGAAAAAAGCAGAGTAGGAAGACACTGAACAAAGATTTAACTGTCACGCTAACTAGAACACCCCAACACCTCCTGCTGCTGGAGATATTGCCTGCAGGGCAGTTACTGCATCCCACTCAGTGCACACTCTGCAAGCAGGACCAGCCCCACCACTCCCTGGGAACTGGGCAAGGAGAAGGCACCAGCTCCTTTCTGCTCAGCATTTCTTTATCTTTTTTATAAGTCATAGCTCCAAAGCCCTCAACTGCTCCCACAGATTGATGATGATGAGCAGACAGAGCCTTCCCAAAGGCAACACCCTCTTCAGTAACAGCAAGGTACAAACATTGCTTAGCGTCCTCTACCTGGCACACTGCACACATTGACTCCCTGATGTCGGTAGGGCCCCCAGTCAGAGCCAGAACTCTTGGATTTTGGTGTACATACAATGGCATTCAGCTAGACACATCTCTGCCTCTTGTTTTCATCCAAGCATCTCACAATCATGAAGACAACATTTTTGGACACCCTGATGTATATTGCAGACAAGTGTTATTAGCTGTTAGAATGAGTGTGAACCAAAACAGATAGATTTTAGGCTTTGCCCAGGTAAAAAAAAAAAAAAAACAAAAACAAATTTCGTGTTAGCATCAGGAAAGTCCTCCAGAATCCTCCCAGATGCTCCTACAATAGAGCTGTTGGTTTGAGGTTTTTTGTTTTGTCTTTCGTTTTCTGAGCCTAATTGTCCCAGTCGTGGGCTGCACAAAGTAATAGTTATCTCCAGTCCTCAGGGTGATAGCTCTTCCAGGTTCCTGTGAGCCCTTGACTCTGCAAACAATGCCAGGGGGGCGGGAGACGAGCATGACAACAGCACTACAATGCTTATCTTCTACTGCCAGATCTGGCTTAATGCGAGTCTGCACAGGGTATCTGTGATTACGGTGGGGTCAGCAATGTTTTATTTCTAGTCTGTGCCCTCAAAACGCCAGACAACCCCAGCCCAAGCAGTGCAATATTCCTTCAGCAGCTGCCTCTGCAGCTTGGCCCCTTCTCTATCTAGGCCTGTGTGAAGAAGTCGGTCTTCAAAGCTGAGCTTTTCAAAGGACCTACAAGAATTAGTTTCCTGTGAGGCTTTGGCACTCATCCCCCCTAATCTATTTAAGAAAACTCCAGTCCATGGATTCAAACTAGTTCCAAATTAGACATCAAGGATGAAGCTCTGCCATAAAAAATAAAAAGACAAAAATCTAATTCCAGAGAAGTATGAAAAAGAAATCACTTAAGCTGAAAGTCTGACAGCATTTTGCATAGCAACCAGGCAAGCAGACAGGCTGATGTATGACAGCTGGCAGGTGAATAAGATAAATAAATTGGCTATTGATCTATTGATAAATGCTGTGCTGTCTGTAGCAGTTTTATTCTTGTAAGGGCATTTACCTGGATAGGACTGAACCCAAGGAGACTGTCAGTGTCTGGATCATTCAACAGAATCATATGGCAGAAATAAAACAATGCTGTTGGACTACTTAATCCTTCACCTGTCTCCATAGGACAATGGAAGAATCTTCTGGGGTTTTCCCCCTTGGTCTGTCCTTTGGCCGTGTGCTTGGTGTTTGCTGAGATGTCTGAAACCTCAACTACTTCCCCTTTTCTGGGCAATAACTTCAGCCTGTTGTATTTTTCTGTTAGAAACACAGTTTTGTTTTCAGCTCTCTGATATTTTCTTAAAAATATTAAATTGTTCCAGGGTTGAAAACCTTGAGGGTTGGTTTGTTTTTTTTAGAAGGAGAGGGAGGTAGATAATAGGTCCAGAATGACATGAAGTTTGCAAGAAGCAAAAAGAAAGAAAATTACTTTAAAATTCAGTGGATTTCATGCAACCTTGAAAGTGTCTTGGTAAACAGATTGTTCCAGCACTGAATTAAAAACCAATCAGACAGCCATGACTCCGAGTCTTCTGTTCTCTCTTAGGGTAGGACTCCACTTGGGTCTCTTCGGAGGCAACATGAAATTGTTGGGTGCTGAAAAGACCGATTTGTTAAAAAAAAAAAAAAAGGTGAAGCTGGAATAAATTTGTTACTAGAGAGTCAAAACAGAGTGATTCAGCACAGGTAAGTACAAGTTAAAAGATATCACTCTAAATTTAGTCATTACTAAGTTTGCTTATTATTAAATTTGATCATAGCCAGGATGTGGCTATGATTCCTAGCTCTGACTTCAAATCTAAACATAGCTACCATTGCAATCAGGCAATCACAAACAGAGAAGGTTACTACCCCTTCAGCTGAATGCGGTCACCTCCAAATGTTTATGCATCCTCAGATAACATGGTAACTCCTAAACTTCGACACAGAACAGACTCACCAGCTACCCTCATCTGTCATCTATTGATCTGTTCCTATGTTTCACTAGAGTCAGCGGCTGCAATTCTCTTTCATCACACCCATCAAGTCACACTAAACTGCTTGTGGGACATTTATTCCCCTTAACTTTCCCCATAAAGTTCTTTGTGCACGTTTCGTAAAGAGCACACACCTCAGGCACTAGAGATACCCTTTCCAACACCAGCCTACTTAAGCCTTGTCCACCCTGGAGACTTGCTTCTAAGTAGTTCCCATTACTGTTAACACCATTTCAGCTGTTTTCAGCATTGGGCTGACGGCACTTTTCTAAGCCACTACAATTTACATAGTGGTTGATACCAGCTGCTAGAAGCTGGAGTGACATCTCTACAAGAGCTCCCAGCATTGTTAGCACCAGTGCAGCTTAACAAACGTTATCAACAGTAGGAAATGTTCTGTTCTGTTGCTGTTTTCTTCCTAAAAGGTTACCTAGACCAGACATGGTTTATTAAGCTACTGAGGAAGCTATTCTAATAGGCTGCAGGGTGCTGTGCTCCAAGCACTGGAATGGACAATATTGAGACACCCATTCCTTCACTGTGAATTATGATAAAAATCACAAGAGATGCAGCCACAACAATACTCCTGAGGTAGCCTAGAGAAACTTGACTATGAAACAGGCATTTTGAGTTCTGCAGTTATGCTTACAACACCACTGATATTTTTCATAGCATGGTCTCCTGGATCTACGTTTCTGAGTTTGACCCAGAATTCAGGGTCAAGCAGATCCTGGAAAATCAAGGAGCAGTGAAGAAGATGCTTCCAAAGAACAGCATTTTTGAAGCAACAGATGGAAACATCTGAGTCACTGAAGGAATTTCAGAGAGTCTTAAGGAAGCCTGGGATAATAGGAATTAGGTTCTCTTCTCCACACTTCTTCCAATTCCCTTCTTGTACACTCCGCTGCTCAACATGTGATCCTTGTCCACAGAACTGATGGGATACATCAGCTAATTAGACTTAGCCAACTTAGCTAAAACACAGAATGGTAAGACAATTAACTAAAGCTGTATAGGAGCACAGGGCAGAGACCAGAAAAGGCCCCAAATTGTCCAGTCTTGTGCTGAAGCAACTAAAAAAACAACCAATAAAAAAAAGACCTTTTCACATTGAAGTGTTTGGACTCTAGTAGGTTAGAGGATTAAACTCTTGATGAAGTCCCTCCTAAATAGTACATGAAAGTATTTAAATCTGTTACTTTTCAAAGCAAGTTTGAAATAGAAGGCAGACATATTCTAGTTTACAGAGCAGATAACAAATCACCTAGGAGAATATTGGCCCACACTAAGTCATGGTGAGCACTCTTTACCCCATGGAGCTCCTCAGCAAGCTAGGCCTGCCCTGCCCCAAAATTCACCATCTAGAGCAGGTCACAACTGCCTACCAGTGTTCACATGAGCACAACGGCATGAATCAAAGGCTGTAACAAGAACTTAATTTGGAACAAGTCATTTCATAAAATTGCACTTGCTTCACTTCCTGGAGATACAGGTGTGCAGATTACAGGGGTTTTTTTTTCTTCCTAATTTTAGCTGTAGCAAGCCGATAACCTCAGCCTGTGATACCACGGCCCCAAGCTTTACTCTTTACTTATCATGATTCACGGTTACCTCAGATGAAAAATCTGTGAAAAACATGGACTTGAACCTTAATTGCTCATGCTACAGGCTAGGGTACCTGGCTACTGCACTACTGGCAACTTCAGCACAGCGTTTGTCAAAATTGGGAAAATAATATCAGAAATTTATCCTTGACTGTCCTTTTTCTCAAAAAGCACTAAATTTTCTCCCACACAGCATGCAACCATGTTTCAAAACTGGAAGTGTTGTTAGAAAATGGAGCCATCACCCCACTCTGGTCAGTTGAGCTACTCAGTTGGCAAAAGCTCAAATTCACCACATCAGAAAAGGAAAAAAAAAGAAAAATAGAATGATGTTTAAATACGAAGCCTCTCCTGCCTCCTACACCCAGCTGTGCTCTCAAGGCAGTCCTGGCAGAGCCACCTAGACACAGCTACCACACTCCAGGGCTCAGCTAGAGCAGGCAGCAATGAGAAAACTGTCCCCTCTCGCCCACCCTTCATCCCTGAGTCATCCTCAGCTGATGGAGACACCAACAATCATGGAAGACAGGTGCTGGTGGGCCACTTGCATGCCTAAAAACAGCCAGTTAGCAAAGCCACCTGTTTACATCAGGGAGCTCTTGCTGCAGGCCAGTTGAGGGGCTTTTGTCCAGGTTAAGTGACATGAAGGGGGTTCACACCCTTCCCTGCCAGGAAATGTCCTTCAGATGGAAGGGCATGTTCCAAGTTGCATATAGGGAAATCAACTAGCAGAGATGCAACAGGACAGAGGGACCAATCACTCTCTGCTCCTAAAGCCATACCCAAATCCACCACATGGTCACCAGACTCAGAATAACCCAGGAGATGCGATGAGGACACATGTGATCTTGTAGGAAGCCTTTGTGAGTACTTGGAGGAGGTACGAGAGCGCAAGTGAAGAAAATCTGTTTTGTCACCATAAAATAAATCCACCCTCCCCACACTGATCTTTGCAACTTTATTCCTATAGTGCTGTGACATTAATTCCTCCAAGCTGGTTTAGGAGAAAATGGTGGTTCCTCCTCACAGTTCCTCAGAACACTCATTTCTGAGCCTTTACCCTAAGAGCTGCCACTCAGCATCCCTTTGGTTTTCAAGCTGTGCTGTTACATTCAGGCCACTCGCCAAGGGCTGCTATCTTAACGATGACATCCAGCAAGCAGGGATGTACAAAGTGGCTGTATGCAGAGACTGCTCCCTCTCAGCATAGGATTCAGATGGTATCTGGGCCTGAAATTACTAGCAAAAGGCATAAAGTGAGAGGTGAAGGGCTAAAAAAATTAAGCTGCAGAGTATAGCTGCAGCAAAACTCAAGCCATCCATAATCAGAGACATTTGTGCTTTGTTGAAGATTAAAAAAAAAAACCAAAAAACCTGTCCCAAAAAGCCTGTGACATTTCAGAATTACAGGAAAATTGAAGAAATTTTCTCTAGGAAAAAGGTGACCCATTTCCTCAGACTACATCCCTCTTCAGCAAAAAACTGAACACAAGCAGTGAGAAAGCCTTGAACATTCCCTGGTTGCTCCAAAATCTCATTTCAACAAAAATCAGTTTTGATGCATTTAATTTTCATTCCTAGTCATGCCATTTCAAACTCAGACACATTTTGATGGAGGAAATAAAAAGACTACAATAAAATAAAAATTCACAAACTCTTGAAGAAAGGCAATCTTCTTGCATGCTGCAAAGTGGCCTGCAATAAAAAGACAACCATGCTTTTCATGCAACATTTCATAAAGAAAAAGCTTTATTGTTGTCCTGTCCTATCCTGGGAACAGAGACTAGCAAATGCTTTTGTTTTTCGGGATCTGGTTGTGAAGCTTTGAAGCGCTTAGTTGTTCAGGCACATGTTTAGTAGTTTCCCAATCATGAAACACTTCTCATTTAGCTGTTATTTGTGACTTTGATACATGGGTCTCAAAGCACTTTTTAAACACCACCGTAGACAGAGAAGCTAAGGCAGCAAGAGATGAACCACTTTTCCAAGAAAGAGATCTAGCATACAGCACAGCCGCGAACAAAATTAACCCAGATCTAGAGGCAGCACAAAACATTTCAAAGACTAAAACAGAATCATTTAGGTTGGAAAAGACCCTTAAGATCATCAGTCCAACCATCAACACAACATTATCAGATGTGGGGGTCATGGCTGAACTTGCTGCCCATCTTGCCTATGCCAATAAACCCTCTGACCCAGGGCTCCGTTGGGCAGGGTGCGTTGCTTCCCACATCGTATACAGTGATGCTAAGGTTCGAGTGAGCAGCTATACTCACAGCAAGAGTGAGAAGGATCAAATGCACACCCGTGGCATTTATCTTCCACAAAGTAATAGGGCCCCAAAGGCTGTGAAATCAATCTAATGAAATACAAACCACTTCCTTCGGGAAGGTTACGTTGATTGCCGGCTCTGTTGTTTTCCAATCAGCAAAGAAGAACCGTGCTGGATGGTCTGGGAGAAAAGGGTGAAGACCTCTAAGGCCCCCAGCAATGCTAGTCTGAACCACTGCAAGTTGTGCCTGCCTGAATTACTGAAATTTTATGAGTATACCATAGCCAGATCATACAGGAGACTAGTTTTGAGGTAAAAAGGACACCAGAGTACTCCCCTAGCTCCAAGCACACCTAAAATAGCTCAAAGGGGTTTATTCTGTGGGCATAAAACCTGCAGCACAGTACAGGGAGTTCAGTGGAAGGGCAGTACTTACAAACCACTAACTGTCCTGCAACACACACCAAGCCGCATTAGCACCCATCCACATGAATCACATAATTCAGCCACAGAGCAAAACCCACTCACACGCTAAGGTCCAGATGTGAAATTCAGGTCCTGGAGAATTTAAGAACAAAACCTCCTCAACTTCAGTGCAGGCAGTGCCCAGCCCCATGTACAAAGGCAGTCCCAAGTCCCCAGTCCCAACAAAGGTCTCTGGGGCATAAGATTCAAAATCCTGGGTTTGGGACAGAGAGCTGGACCCTGCTAAGCAAAGGAGACAGGCTCCCTTCCCCAAACACAGGGCTCTCTCCTGTAGGGCAGGATGAGGCCAGCTGCAAAGATTTATAGCCTCACCATTCAAGATCTATTTAGGGGGAAAGAGAAGTCAGCTGTGTAGGAAGGGTTATTTTTTTCTTTTTCTCTCTTTTTTTTTTTTTTCTTCCCCCCCTAGGGGGTAGGTGCTTGGGGTTTTTTTGAGGGACAGGAAATTTTTTTTTTACATTTAGTAAGGAGTGCAACAGAGGGTGAATGGAGTTGTTCTTTAGTAAAGGCTCTTATGTCTCAGCTTTTCATTTTGGCTTGGCAGGTATTTGCTTTGTGCTTTCATCGTGGTTCAGGAATCCTTTGCTGAGTCTGGATGGGAGCTTCTATGGGGTTGGTTCTTCCCCTTTCGCCTGCGCTTTCTTTCATGATAGGCTTTTTTGTTGGGCCAAGTTAAAGTCAGGATCTCTCTGAGGCAAGGTAGTGGAAACTTAGTCTGGGGGGATCAGATGCCACAGAAAAGCTGAGGAGAAGACCTCCCCTCACAGCTGTTTCAGGGGTGAGGACTAGGCAAAGTAGAAGCACCAGCTCCTGTGCTAGCTAAACCTATACATACAGCTGAATAAGGGATTATGTGCTATTGCACATCTGAGCCTCTGCTCGGAAATAATGAACTGGACCCCAGAATTCTGAAGCATATGCATATGTATATATTTATCTACTGAACAAAACAACAATATCTGCAACGCTTTTTATTTGCCTTCTGGGTTTTGAGATTTAAAGACTCTCATTTTCTGGCTTTTCCTTGCAATCCTAAAAGACAGCCTATTCTTATTTTTTAAATGGAAGTTGTGAGGTTATACAATAATATTATTCAAGCCTGGAGTACTTAAAGAACACAGGAAAAAAGCTAGTATGAACCCACTAACTCTTACGAATATTGGAGGAAAAAAAAATTAAAAATCTGTGCAGTCTGGTAGAAAGCTGGTCCCAATATTTCCTGCCACTGACCAGAAACCTCACAACTACCAGCACCTGAGCAAGTGTCAGGAGGAAGGAGTGCAGGTCAAAGTCTGCCTGCTTGCCATGAACTAGGTAGTTATCCCCTGGGGTACAGCCCTACCCCCTCATGGCCAAGCTAAACTGCCAGATCAGCTGAGATGCTGCAGGATGCTTTTTAGCACTCCCCTCCACTCAATTTTCCTCTTTCTCCAGCTCTTTGGTGGAATTGATTCCCCTCTTCACGCCTCCCAGCCCTCCTTTCTGTTTTTCTCTCCCTCAGCTGTTGCATTGAGCAGTACAGATTTGGGGTCCTTCAGACCATATTCTTGTGTCAGGATGTGGAATCCAATACAAACTTCAACTTGTTCAGGGCGGGGGCTGCTGCAAACCTGATGGGGTGGGGAGGGGGGAGGCATCCTAAAACTGCCTACAGCGGAAGGGATCAATTATACGGCCCTGTGCAAGAGCATCACCCAGAGGCCTCCCCAATAAGTGCATGTTTATCTCAAATACTGTCTCTGCAGCAGAGCTGCTTGTCCCTGCTCCTCATGCTGTCACTTACAAAGCCCAGTGTTGGTGACTTTGCTGATGTCTGGATAGCAGAAGCAGCAACTCCACCCCAAGGTGTCTTCTCACAGCTCTGATAGTGCTCCTGATGTAACTTACTCTGACCAGGAGATGGACTGGGTGTTCCCGCTTCCCTCAGCCTCATCCCCCTGCTCACTCGTCTCTCCTTGCCCCACTTATCCCGGTGTTTGGAAGGGCAGGTGGTGCCTGCATTTAAAGCCTCAATCTTCCTGCGCACTGAACCGTCACGAGCCGCGCACTCATCAGCAGCGCCGAGTTTCACTGACTGATTGTTTTCTGATTCCATTTGGCATTTTATCCTGGCTGCATAGAAAACTTATTACAAAATCATGTTTGCGTTCCGTAGATTATATCTGGGGCTCGCTGCGGCGGGAGCGCGAAGCATGACAGAGTCAGGGGGGCACGGCTGACAAGAGCCCCTGCCAAGGTGACAGAGGCCAAACTGCGGCGCAGGCACGGCGTCTGCCGAGAGGAAAACTGGAGCTCTTCGATCGGCCCCAGGATGTCCTGGGGGTCATTTAGCTGTTGCAATACTCCTGACCGGATCCGTGCCACACGCCACAAATAAATGTTCTAAACACAGATTAGTTTTACATCAGATGACGGCAACAGTCCCTGCTGCTATTAAAAATCTGTTAGTCTTTCCCCCAGAGAGCCCCAGACTAGTGCCCGCCATCCAGTCGCACCTGAATCAAGCCCATCAGCCTGCAGTAGAACTCATAGAAGAATTATTTAGAATTATTCTTTTCTGGGAGCAGCCAAGGCCTGGGAGACGCAGTCTGCAAAGCGACCACCTATACTGTCCTAGGGGTTTAGGACCATAATTCTGTGCCTGGCAGAGTGGGAGATGGGACACTCAGACCCTGGAGGGTCCTTTTAGTTCCTCGGATTGTGATACCAGATGCTAAAGCCTCTCTGTTCTTCCACCATCTTCCACGTGAGGTAAAAAAACAGTCTCCTGCCAGACCAGCTAGGCACAGCAGCAGAAGAGATGCTCTGAGTTGCGTATGCCACAGAAATAAAGGCAACCATCCTTTTCTAACCATGGTTTTTCCGTCTTCCTCCCAGCTACGTTTCACGAGTGCCTCCCAGCAATGCACAGAGCAGTATGACTAGGATCTGACTGGTGGCATTCAACCTTCTTCCCTTGGCGTCTCTCCTGGGAAGAGCTAAACGTGTGGAGCAGCGTCTTCTCGACTGCTTGTCACAAACCAGGAAAGGTGTCCACAGGAAAAGGCCAAGTAGGAGAACAGGGAAAGCATCACCTCTGGAGAAAGAACCAGACACGGCTTGTTGGAGAGGTGGAAAAATGTTACAGCCTCCCTCTCTCCAGAGTTGTTTCTGCTCTTTAAAACATGTGTTTCAGGAGGTGGAGAGGGATCCTCTCTTTCCCCCATCCCTGAGCACAGACAGATCTGCTGGATTCGCCCGCTCGTTGCCACTGCCCATCTTGGAGCAGGTGGTACCCCCTCCTTCACACATTGCAGATGCTGGTGGTGCAAGAGTCTTCACATCACTGGGGCTGGCCATCTGGAACAACCTTCACATATCTCTCCATCTCATCGACTCTATTCCATTTCAGTCTCAGCTGAAATTGTGTCTTTTTTTCTGTCATCTCTTGCCTGTGACTCTTCTTATTTTCTCCCTCATACTCTCTTTGCTGCTATTTGTGATTTATTCTCGGTGACTGTCCTATTTAATGCTGCAAAATGGTTGGGGAGATGATTTCTCTGGACGATGTTGCAGAAAGCAAGGGGGTCCTGTCATTTACGCATCACAATGGAGCTGACTAAACATGTCCCAGCATCGTGGAAGATGGAAATCTCACATCAACACCCTGGACTCTGCTGCCCAATCCAGTCAGGAGCACAGTGTGAAATGGCCACAATGCCTTGGAGAAACTGTCAGGGAGATGCTTACAGGGACTTCTGGCTAGAGCAAGCAGCCTTCAGAGCCAGATCGGAGGCTCCTCTCCTTGCAGTGAGCTTTGGGCATCACCTCACTCCAAAAGACTGAACGCCTTTTCCTGGAGGGGCAGCCTGGGATGTTACACATGGCATTGTAGTCTTCATCCAGGGTACAGCATGTTCCCGAGAGCCCACGGGTCCTAGGGTCTCACTGTTTCTGGAAACCCTGGGATCTGCAGGAGTCAGATCAGCAAAACACGATGAGTCTGTGAGGCTTCTTCCTACACTGGGATTTTTTATCACGCGAACGCCACGCTGCAGCTGGTTCTGGGAAGGCCTCTGCCCACACACTAAATAAATTCTGGTGCGGTGCGCTGCTTCTCTATGGAAACCGTACCCTGCATCTCTCTCTATAGGATTTTTCTAATTTCAGGCTCCATAATAAATTAACGAGAAGATGTTTTCTTTACACCAACCATAGGAGAGACTCTTTTCTGTACTCGATTAATCTTTAGTGATCTATATTAAATATTTATCTGAAGAAACGAGGCCTGTATTGCAGCAACATTTTCTATTATGAGACTTTATCATATCAAAAGATATTTTCCTGGCACTGACTCCTTCATATATACCCAGACAGAATTTCCGATGGAAGAGCACCCTTTTTTTTTTTCCTTTCTCTCCTAGTGACCTTTTCCCTCCATAACAAGCTGCTGATATGTTAGAATTTACTGGGTTATAAACATTTTTTATCGAGTAGGAGGAAGCTGGGTGATTTGGCATCAGCTTCCCTAATAAAACCCAGGGGAGAGGCTGTGATGTTTGACACCAATAAAGGCAGGGAAGAAGCTGCAGCCTTCTGGGATGCTGGTCACGAATGACAAGGGGAGTCAACGAGCGTCGGTCACGTCACTTCGCTCTGCTCAGGAACTTTTGGAAGGAGGCCAGCTTGTTGGCATGGGAGAGGGAGCTGGCAGGGAGCTGGTAAAGGGCCTCTCTGTTTTTCCCAGTGTTACCGAAATTGTGTGATCTATCACACAGAGCAGTGAGCTGGGATTCCCAAACCCTCTTTTCCTGCAACTGGGAGGTGGAGAGACACGAAACAGTTGAGATGTCTAAGGAGGGACAGGGATCTTGGTATTGGGTTCAGGCACTGGTCCTACAAGAACATGGAGAATTCAGATCATAGTTCAGTCTTGAATCTGTGGTTGAATTTTCCTGAGATGGACCTGGCATTGGCTATAGATAAACAGAATTATATCTATTTTTATTGAGGTAGTGTCAAAAAGAAACCCAGACACAGGACTCTGCTTGTGGTACCAGGTGCTGAACAACAATGCAGCTAAAAAGATGGTGCGAGTTCACCAAGAGCTCACAACCTCATACGCTTCTGCCTCCCAAGGGAGCGGTGATTTAAACTGGTCAATAACTAACTCATTCCACAAAAGCCTGAATAAATCATTTGATGACTAGATATACACACATTATAAATGTTTAGTTCTGATAATATATGACTGAGCTGTTATTTTGACAAATAGCTAGTGAATAATATATTTGATGAACTGCATAATTTTTTACTAATGATTAATTTATTCATTCGAAACAAACAAACAAAACCCAGCCTTTTCCTCAGCTATCATAAGAAACCCTAAGTAAAGGCTGCAAAGAGCTTTGAGATCCCCAGGTGAGCTGTGCCTGTTATTTCTCCTTTTATCATTGTGTATTTCTAGTGATTTATTACCAGGGATCACAAATCCACATCTCCTCTTACGGACAGCCTCATTTAAGATTGGGACAGATCCTGTTCAAAAGCTCCTGATTTTATAATGCCCACTAAAATCTCCAGGAGTTTGGCATTTAGGGAGTTAAGTACCCACATAAAGTGCTTAAATACCTTTTCTAAGTCTGGGCCAAGGTTATCAGAAACATTGTCTGCTTCTCCTGTCTGGAGACAGAAGTGTTGTGGTTGGGGACAGTTTTGGTAGGGCCAGTTACTACAGGACAGCGCTCTACAAGATCTGGTTGAGGATTGCCCTGGCTGTAGTTCTCGCTCTCCCTCACTCTTAATCCCATTCAGAAATACAATTTCTGTGAGTTCACAGAGAAGATAAAGGACCAAAGAGCTTCCTCAGAGCTTTTCTGCAAAGGCGGACTGATTGATTACAGATTGGACGCTGCTCCAACTTCCTTTCCTAAATGAAAAATTGAGAGCTCTTAAAAATTGAATAAAATATGCCGTTCTAAGAAGGATTTCCACTGGCACGAGCACAATAGGAGGTAGTAGTGAGCTGCTCAATATTTCTGTGTGTGCTGGCTAATCCTTTACTACTCAGTCCCTTTGCACTGTCCCTGTGGCACCTGATGATAACTCATCTGTAATTGGTAAGGGCTTCAGTTTTGTGTCTCCAGACAAAGCTTAAATCGCTCACGTTTGGGAGAGCTCCGGCTTCAGTTGTGGCTGAAGCTGTCCAGGAGATTATTCCTTTTTGTAGCTACTTTCAGGGCTGCAGAATCTGGCTGTGTTCCATGCTGGAAGAACAGCTTGTAATGTTTTCACTAGGCAAAATTTAGTCAAAATAGCTCATTTCTTAGATCTCTGTCTTTTGCCATAGCCACTAGTGACCAGAGAGGCTGGGACTTCAAAATGTGGTGAAGCCAATTCATCAGCTTGAAACACTACACTACTAACAAAATAAAGCATTTTGGCAAAACCTTACTTTGAAAAAATTATTTTTCTACCTTACTGAGACAATTTTATTGCGCTTAAAATGCAAAGACTTTGCCATGCTGTCATCTGCCCTTCACCATCCTTGTAGGACTACCACAGATCTGCTCCCTTTTCGGTGCACAGTCCCCACGACTATGGGTGAAAATCCCACCCCAGTGGTACAAACACTCTGATGGGATGCTGAGCTACTTCTGTTCCAGCTAGCAGACAGCATTTGTGCACATAAAATCTTTACCTTTGGATTCTCAACCACAATTGTACAGGAGACAGTCACCAATGGTGCTGATGTTTTCAAGTGGGGAGATAAAGCACTGTCCTTTTTTAAAAGATACGATGCATGTATCTCAGTCCCCAGGCGTGAAAACAATAAACTTATTTTTATGACTCTTCTGCAGAAGAAAATTAAGTCCAAATACAGTTCACAATTATCCTGTAAGCTCGTTATATAGTAGCATTCAGCCTCTTCCACACTCAAGAGCTGGTAGGACTTCAGTATGCATGACTCTTCAACTGAATGTGGACAGCTATGTGGAAGGCAAGCCCACCACTTAATGGTAACGGTGGCAATCCCCCTTCATCTTATCACACTAGCATCCCTGTCTTTGTGTGTGTGCAGATTTTCCAGGAATAAAGTGCCCCTGAGTGGTGCATACACCTCACAGAAACATTGGAGCAAGTTTTTTCAACACCCAAGGGCTTTTCTCCTCTTTCAGATCAATTAAATTAATCTAAGATTATCAAACAATTAGCAAAATGCTAGTTCTGGCATGTGTCTGTTCAGTGTGCAATCGTGTGGTAGGACGGAAGACTCTAGAATATATTTATCTCTGGGTTTCCAATGCTGTTCCTCTGCGGCTTGCTTTCCCTGCTTATGCATGCTGACGAGATTTACTGTTATGAATTGCCTTACAAAACTACCTTAAAACTCAAATTTAATAACCTAAGTATTATGAAGATCAATATTATGGCTATTCTCATTCATATGATTAGCACTAATATAATTTTGGGAAATATTTATGCTGCAGTAGTGGCTAGAGACCTGGATTAAGAGGAGATCCTCAGCATCTATACGGAACAAAAGACACTGTTCTCTCCAGCTGCGTACTGAAGTGCAATACTCAATCTCCGAGTCTCCACGGGTTTAGATATTTTATGTAAGTTATCTAATAAGATAACAAACCAGCCTTACAATCCCTACAGCCATATTGCTAACTATTTGAAAATCATGAGTCAGGCTCCAAAAAAGAATTAAGAGATTGGTTTTAAAATTCATGAGAGTTTTAAAATCTGATAAACTTCAGGTTTTTTTTTTTCTTCTTTTTTGCCTTCTTCTTTCTGAGTATGTAGGAGTCGTATTACCAAGTTTTCCTCTGCAATTATGAGGGCTGTAAACTTACTTTAAAAACTGAGTTGAGACTCTTACATAATCACAGGACTCCAGAAGTGTGGGCTTTGAAGAGACACTAAATAGTTTTGAGATACGGTTCATCATGTGACTCGGCAACACTCGCCTGCTGAATCGGTACGGCACAGATTTCAAATATCAAACGTTCCCAAGAAACAGTCGGGAGTCTTTTTACAGGTGGGAGGGGGAATCTGAGACTTTCACAGCCTGAATGGGGGATAAGGGGAGGAAAACAGGGGGATGGAAGACGAAATGCAAGGAGAACGAAATGCAAGGAGGACTCTTCATTTAGCTTTAACCAGAGATCAAGCTAACAACCTTTTCTCATTCCTGTCTCTCCTGCTTGCTCTTAAACCATGCAACACGCAGCTCTCCCTGCGTACCAAGCTCTCTTATTAGTCTTGCCCGGGCTGTGCGCCTGCGCTCCCCTGGGAGAGCCCCAGACGTTTGGAGAGGAGTAAAAAGTAATGTTCTTGCTGAGTTTTTGCTCAAGAGCTGGAAGCTAACACTGAAATATTTAATCCTGAATACTCAATAGACAGGTTTTCCTTTGCTGAGAGGGAAAGAAGCAGTAAAATGAGCAAAAGCAAAAAAGCAAAATGAGGTTGGGCAGGGATGCACAGATAATGAAAACACCTTTACCCTCCCAACGTAATGCCTGGTTTCACCTCGTCCTTTCTTCCACCTCCACGTAGCTGTGGGGACACAGTGTCCCTCACCGCTCAGCATTTGCATCCCCATCCAAGCTGAATCCCTCGAGTGCACCATGATGGTCAGCTACCAAAATCAGTGCTCAGACCCGGTCTGTGCTCCAGCAGACCTCCCACTTGCTGCCAGTGCATGAAACCTTTGTTTGCAGCTTGCAAAGTGGCACTTTTATTGCAGAAACAACGAGATCTCTAGCCACATCAGCAAGAGGATCAGTGTCAGGATGATTGTACGAGCTATCACTAAGTTAGTCAGAGCCCAGAAGCAGGTCCCAGCTATAAGTTATAGGGATCCAGCCCTTCCACTGGCTTGTTGTGATACTCACTCATGGGAATGAGAGGCTGTTGCAATATCAGGCATATTTGAGCCTCCAGACCCTGGTGTGCTGGCTGGGAGCATAGCCATCAGATCAGGTTCTTCTTCAATGAACCTTGCCAAAGGTGTATCCCTGCAAGATGGAGAGCATCCAGAGATTTCTCTAAAACATCTAGTTCCTCCCTGTCCTTGCTAAAACTGATGGCAGGAGAAAGAGCAGCACAGGTTTTCGCACCAGCAGGTGTTGAAGGCTTGCATGCCATATAGGCGTAACAAAGGAGTCCCTTCAATTTAGGCTAAGGATCAGAGAATTTCCATGTCGCTGCTTACCAAGTGCCGTGTGCCATCGGCACAATTCAGCCTGTGGGAACACAGCAGCGGTTGGCTGGTTCTTGCCACCTCTAGAAGATGGCTGCACACATGTAGAGGCTGTGCTAGTGTAAAATCTGGCCCTGCAAGGCTGCATGAAAGCCATGTACAGCAAGGGAAGGCACGTTGGTGTAATTCTGCCATAGTACAGCTTTTATGGAAACTCTCCCCTTCTCCAAGCAAGCGCTTTCCTTGCAAGCAGAAGCACAAGCGGCCCTGCCCTGATTGGGAATTTGATGTAACGGCTTCGTCTCCGGGTGCTTACCCCGCTGCTGGGAGCCGTCTGCACATTAAAGCAGATGTTGGTTGCACTTGGGTCACGTTTCCAAGCTTTCTTTTGCAGCCATAAGGGCTAGAGACTCTTCCCTCCCTCCCCGCACTCGTTTCTTAATTAAAGCTTAAATTCTGATGTCATCACATGATTGTAGGAGCAGAGCCCCAGGCAGGCATTTAGTGCTCTGTGTTGTCAGCGGGACTTTGATTTAGAAGCACAGCGGATACTTTAGGGAATCCCATCCCCGCGCTAGGCCCCAGCTCTGCCCTGCTCGTGGCTGCCGGTGTCATTCCCAAGGTTTGCCTCTCTGGGCAGGTGCTGGAGCCAGCGGGAGGCTTTCCCACGCTGCAGAGTATGGGGACGATGGGGAGGATCTCCGTCCTGTTGCAACGGAGCCATTGGAGAGCCAGGCAGCTGCGAGGAGCCTGGCATAGAGGGAGGAGGAGGAGGAAGAAGGAGGAGGCAGCACTTGCCTAAAGCCTTGGCTGTGGAGTGCCTCCAGCCCAGACAGCTCGGTGGATGTGAACACCACTGTGGCCTGCAGCTCCCATCCCTACCCTTCTCCTTCCCTCCCTCTCAGTATTTCTCACCTGATGGGATGTATTTAACCAGCAAAAACCACTCCCTGGGGCATGCAACTTCACTGGGGCTTCCTGTAAATCCTTCGTGGTCACTGCGTCAGCAGCAGAAGGCTGCGAAGTGCTGCAGGTGTGAAATCGGGTCTGAGCGCCTGAGATGGAGCTTCCAGACTTGGTCACCAGCAAACAGCATCCCTGGTACACAGACCTAGCAGCCTGAACGCTGCCTTCAGCCCATTGCCTGGGAGCAGAGCGGGTACCACCTGCCCAGGGCTCTCTGCAGAGGATGCTGAGGCTGCACCGAGCTGCACGCGTGCTGCGTCAGCCCCTCACCGGCCACACATGCGCTGCGGCACACGGAAGAACCACCGGCTCCGCACAGGCATATTTGATTTCACACTGCCTGGAGAGGAGATCCTGGCAGAAAGAGCTGACCCAAACCCTTTTCCCTCCCTGCTGCAGGCAAAGCCAATTTCCTAGGTTTCTTTTCAGACGTGTCCTTGGGTTCTGTACCTGAGCTTAGTAGTTCAACACGGGAAGCCAGTCTGGATGGCTCCGACTGCCCCGGTGGGATGCATCTTGTTCCATTTACAGAGGCTGGTGGGTGGCAATCAGCAAAAAAGAAATGAAAAAAAAAATACTTTCTGGAACCCAAGGGAAACATTAGAGTGAACCAGAAATAGAAAAACCCCTATAACAGGTACAGTCATGCCATCTCCCAGTGCTACTGGTGCCAGAACAAAATTATTCCATGCATCTAACAGGATGACTTTTTTTTTAATGTAACAGCTTCTCTGCTGAAACAAGCATCTGCCTGATTTAAAAGCAGAATTAATAATCTGCTCACAAAAAAAAACCCAAAAAAACGAGTGAAGGCTTCTCCTTGGCTCGTTAGCCTTTAAAATACACTCCCAAGCCACTGGCCCATAGTCTGAAGAAATCTGCTGTGAACGTGCAGAGTCATTGCTATCACAGCGTGCGAGTGGTCTTGGGAGGCTGGGGGGGTGAGGCCCCACTCGTTACACAGAGGGGGAAAGATCCCCCCACCAAGACGGGTCTCAGAGGGGGCTGCCTAGACAGCTCCCTCCTAGCCCAGCGGAACACAGATCTCTTTGGAAAGGTTCAGTGACTAAAAATATCTGTCTGTGCTGGGATTTGTTGGGAGCACAGTTTAAAATATTTCATGCTGGATTCAGAAAGGGAATTTTTGTGCTTCAGCGTGCAACTCCGTTGAAAGATGCTCAAGCTCTGCCCACCTCCGTGGGTCAGCAGGAAGGGTACCCCAGTAGCGATGTGCCTTTCCAGCCGCACAGCTCGTGTGCATGCTTTTCTCCAGCGGAACTGACCGTGTCCCAACTACAAGCACCCTATCAGAATGTATGAACTTATCAACTGCATGGCTTCTGCGCCCTTTGCCATGGCCTGAGCGTGAGCCGCTACCTTGAGATGAGGGTCTGCCCTTCCCCAAACCTCGGCCAGATGCTTTGTTCCCGTATCTGCCTATGAGCACATCAAAGACCGATGCCGTCTATCCTTCCATTAGCCCTCTGTTCTCCAGAATATCAAAGCGAAGGAGAGGTGTGTCCCTCTGTCAATCCCTCGCTGTCTGAACCCAAACGCAGCCAGAGCTGCCAGAGGGCCAAACTCCTCATCTGCTCAGCCCGGCACTCCCAGGACCGAGTGCTCCGCAGCCTAGCTCGAGCCCTGCCATCCCCCACTCCTGCCTTTACCCTGCTTTATGCAAATATATTAAAAGCTTCCCATGCACAGGGAGACGCATTATGCAGGGAATGTGACAACACTGGTCCCTGAACTGCATGAAGAATGAAGGTTGTGGCTGAAGGAGAGGCGGCACGATGGAACGGGCTGGCGTACGCCCGGCGCTGCGTGACTCCTGTTTGCCAAGCTGCTGTGCTGGAGCTGGTGAGACAGGAATGTAAATTGTGGCTCTCTTGTAAAGTTGCA
>JAAGAY010148530.1:951-14126 GCA_011801015.1 Ardeotis arabs
AGACATGGAGCCATTCCTGGCACATTTCCTCCTCATCCTGTCACGCTGCTTGCAAAACAATCCCGCGCGAGGAAGGGGCTGGCTTGTGGCCCCCGGGCAGGCTGCGAGGGGCAGACGCCGGAAGGCGGCGGGGACAGACAGGCGGCACGGACAGGGGCCTCGTGGCATCGCCACCGCTCACCCCAACACCCGCTGGGTCCCCCCCAGTTCACACCAGCAAAGATGGGCCCAGATTGGGGCAGGCACCCTGCTCGGCCAGGGGCTGTTCACCGAGGGTCTGGGAGCCACCGCTTTTGGCTGCAAGCCCCAAAGTTAACCGAATTCTGGGAAATACTGACTTCAGTCACCTGTGTGGGGTCAGCTGCCTCTCCAGGATTCAGGAACAATTAGCACACAAGCGTTACACAGAGGGAAACACACTTGCTGAACCCACAGCAAGCCCAGCCCCGGCATTCTTCCTCAGAGACCACCATTCCCAGCAGAGAAACCCCAGCACAGGGAATTGAAGGCCCAGCAAGGCAGCAATGTTCCTCCCACAAAGAGCCGTGCAGCCAGCATCCCATCACTGCATCCAGCCTCCCACTGCTGCACCCAGCATCCCATCACTGGCCAAGTCCCACTGCTGCATCTGGCATCCCACCATTGCACCCAGCATCACGCTGCTGCACCCCACATCTCCACACCTCCCGCTCTGGCACCTTCCTTCCAGTCTTGGTGGATTCAGCCCCATCCCTGCCTCCCGAGGGTGCTGGTGGGGCACAGAGACCCCAAAGGTTTCCCTGCGCAGAGGCACCGCCGTGTCCCCCCACACGCAGCCCAATTGTCCCCAGCATGCCTCCGACGCGCCTTCCCCGCTGTAGGCATAACAGGATTACACACGCCACGGCAGAGCCTCGCTCCCTGCCTGGATAATTCCTTCAGCTCCCAGCCAAGAGCCAAAAGCAAGATCCCCAGGGCAGGGGGTGGAGGAAGGGAGTGGGCTTGCTTGCAAAAATGGGGATTTGGCGCCAGGGCTGGGATGCTGCCAGCTCCCACTGCACGGGTGTCCTGTCCCATCTGGGACAGGCAGAAGGGACACGTGCCCACAGCCTGCGCTCCGGCCAGGTGCCGCCGTCGATGCCGAAACGAGCCCGTGTGGCCTGGCAGGCGTCTCCGCGGCCGTGGCGGAGGCGAGCATCCCTGTCCCTGGGGGGCTGGCCTCGCAGCACATCTCGCAGGATGTTGATATAAAACAACCGCCGGCCACCACGTCATCCATAGCTGAGTGACGTGCGGGCGGCACAACAGGAACCCCAGGAAATTCCTCCAGGCTTGGGGGTCTGCTCCTGGGCTTTAGCACAGCGGGACCGTGCTTCCCAGCTCTCTGGTTCTTGGTGTCTTTAAATGGCCAAGGTGATGGACGGAGACCTTCCGAGGACGCGCTGGATCCCCCGGCCAGGGGAAACAGGCACTTGACCTGCCGGCAAAGGGAAGGCCACGAAGCACAGTCTTTCCTTTTAAAAGATCCTGAATATTGAGGCAGGAGAGGTCACAGGCAGGTTACTGGCGACCGGCCCATGCCTACTCCAGTACATCAGAAAGCAAAGCACACGCGGAGCTGGCACCTCTCCCAAAATACCCATCCCCTGGGTACCAAGGGAGCTCCCCATCCCCGGGTGTCCCGTGCCTCCGAGCTGGCTCCCCTCACCCATCCTGTTTACACACTTGGCTTTCCCAGGAGACGTGATCCTCAGCACCCAGCGAGGAGTGTGTGTGGTGTGTGGTGGGGTGGGTGTGTGTGGTGGGGCCGGTCTGGAAAAAATAATTCAGGGAACAACCACAAAAAGGAAAGGAGGCGAGAGGAAGAGTAACCCTGCACTGAACAGGCCGGTCGGGGAGAAGCGTTTGTAGGCAGGGACACGCGTTTGGGTGTGTTTTCACCCAAAATCCTTGGGCAAACGCTCTGCCATCTGAACCAGACCTGAACTCCTTCACAGCACCAGGACCCAAAGGCCAGTTCAAAGCAACCCCTTGGACACTGGGACGCTTCCCCTCCTCATCTGAACGCTTCCTCCTCCACAGCCCAAAACCCCAGATGGGGATCCAGAGCTGGACGTGAGAAATCTGCCTTCCTCGCTACCACAGGCTTCTTAGGGCCTTGAATGCTAAAGGAACTCCAGGAAAAAATGAATTGAAAAAGGAAAAAAAGCCTAGATTGAGGAAATTTAGCCTTAATAGAAACAACTGTAAGCAAATAACCCCCAAACTGATGGATGCCACTTGGATGGCAGCAAAGGGGGAGGTATTTTCCCAAATGCATTTTCACTTCAAGCAGTGTGGCTATTCATTTTTCTTGCGTAGTTTTGCCATTTAAAGCCGTGGTGTGTGACTATCTCTTGACCAAAATAAACTCTGTGCCTGTTTCTAAATGAAAAAAAAAAAAAGAGGAGTTCTCAAAGCATTTCCCCTCTTGCCGCACCCATAAATTGCAGCTATTTTCTCTGTGTGTCCTTTGTTTAAACACAACGACCTCTCTATATCTTGTAAGATGCCCCATGGCAGTTGGGAGATCGGAAACCAGAGCTCTTCAGCAGCTAAAGAATTTGCAGTGAAGCTCTTTTTCTTGCCCTTAAACGATGAACGCGCCAGCCGCAGAATCCTGATGGGAATTTTTCCCAAAGAATATGACATTTAGGGCAGGGCCACATGATGCATCCGAAGCGATGGAGCTGCGCGGCTGCACGGAGCCACGTGCGTGCCTCCCGCTCTCCTCGGCGGCTGAGGAACACGCCGCAGCTGAAACCATCGCAGGGAGCCCAGAGCCAGCGGGGTTTGATCTGGCCTGGAAATACAGAGCGTGAGTCTTGTTTTTCTGGCACAGTGCTCACGGCTGCCCTTTCCCTCAGCAGATACCTGCCTTCACAAGGTCTCTTTTGGATGCTGTCACAGCTACTTCGCTGCTGGGGAAACCGAGGCACAGGAAGAGCGATGCCCACGACGAGGCAGCAGTCCCGCTAGCTGACACGGACGGCACAAGAAGGCCGCAGGCTTAAGCAACCTTCGCCAAGGTCATGTGGGAAATCGGAGCCAAGGCTGGGAATAGATCCTGGCTACTGCAAGACCCAGGCTAGCATCTCGACTGCTGAATCAATCTTCCCCGTATTTTTCCTCTCTTGCCTCTGTCACAGACAGCGCTCTTTTGTTATTATTAATTTTCAATAATGCAAGAATCATAGAATCATAGAATGGTTTGGGTCAGAACGGACCTTCAAAGCCCATCCAGTCCAACCCCCCTGCAAGGAGCAGGGACATCTCCAACCAGATCAGGTTGCTCACAGCCCCGTCCAGCCTGGCCTTGAACGTTTCCAGGGATGGGGCATCCACCACCTCTCTGGGAGAGAGATGGTGGATCTTCATAAAACATCTTCGTAAAACATTTGTCCCCGTTCTCATCCAGCTGCATGGGACCCTCAGACCAGTGCAGACAAGTACCAAACGTCTCTGGGCAGCTTCACTTCTATTTTCAACCCCCTTCACATTCTCGGGGCCAACAGCAGAAACCTCCAGTTTGGACCAGCAAACATTCATGACGGGATGCAGCTGGACGGGCACGTTAGACACCCTGGGAGCCATGGTTGCCAACAGCATCCAACCAACTTCCCCATCGGATTTTCTCGTCCAGTGCACAGCACTCCTCAAGCGTCGCCGCTTGGCCAGGGCACGTCTGCAGCAGCCTGACAGCTTTTGCTGACACAGTGATATCAAGAAGGGCTGCAATTTTAACATTTCTAGACCACAAAATATCCCACAGTAGAAACTATTACAACAGCGCAGAGGTGCCTTTTTTTTTTCCCAGGATAGCTCATTTGTACCAGAATAAACTGTACCAGCACAAGCTTTCGCCAGTATAATCTTCATTCACGCTTAAGAGGCTTTGCCAGTAAAACTACAGTGACCCTGCTCTGCTGGAAAACCTTTTCTCCCATATCCAGGGAGTTTACTCAGCAGCTTGGTGGCTCGGCAGTCTGCTTCTCAGAGAGGAGAAAGTTAAAAATACATCTCAAGGCACAAAGAGACTGCCGGACCTCTGCTCTTCCGCAGCCGAGGAGGGTTGCGGACCCAGGGGTCCCACCCGAGTGGGATCAGAGGGGTCTGTGGGCACCCCAGGGCTCCGGGGAGCCGTCACGCCGCAAGCACCCCACATACCGAGCCCTGACGCCAGCCGAGATTTGCAAAGCCACCCACACCCCGCCGTTTCCGCTTTTTTTTTTTTCCTTTATTTTTCTTTTCTTCTCAGCACCTCTTCCTCCTTAATCAGCCAGCAGATCAATTCTGGGTATTAAACAGCAGGAAATTCTAAATTTGGGTTGCCACTCCCTTCCTTAAGTCAGCCCTCCACAGCGCTGCAGGGCCACATCGCGAGGGGACGGGGGCCAGCAGCCGAGGTCTGGCGTTCAGAAATCGCCTCCTCCTCCGCTCTCGAGCGTCCCTTTGGCGTTGACCAGGTTCAAAACCCTTGACACCCAAATGCAGACGAAGCTGCGCGTCAACGCGGCGCACCAAGCGCTGAGGGCACCGTTCCTTCCTTCGGTGCCTCTGCGGATGGGGAGTTTCCTCAAATAAACTCGGCAGCGAGAATCAACACCCATTTGCTCTCGTTCCTCAAAAGCCATGCAGAAATCTCCTTGTGTGCTTCCCATCCAAGGAACCTCAGATGATGGTTTCCACCTCCCCTTCCTTCGCCTTCCCCAGCGCAGCCGGCACAGCAAACCGAGGCAGCGGTGGCAAACCGAAGCGCGATGCCGAGAGCAACGGGCAGGCAGCAGATCTGGGCAGGGCGCGAGGGTTTGACCACAGCTTTCATGTGAAAATCGCCATGGCGATACAGCGACCACAAGAGGTCAGGTCCTCACTTTTGTCCCTGATCAAAAACTCCAGGGAACACAGAGCGTGTTTACAGCCGACGAATTTGAATAGCCCCTGGCCTACAATCTTGAGTAAGCTTGCTCCCAGTTTACACCAGCACAGCAGAGAACTGGAGCGAGGATGGAGCGACAACTGCCTCTTCCCCTTCCAACGCTGGCTGCTGCCGGCTGCCGCTGCGGATCCGCCAGTGCCGGCAGACAACCCGCGCGGTGCAGCGTGGCTGTTACCCCAAAAACCACCCAACGGTGCAGGAAACAAGCATCATCTGGTGGCCCAGGCACATTAAACTGCATTTCTAGCACTTTGCCCAGCGAGGAGAGGGAACCGATCCCCTAAAACCTCCCGGGCAGCAGGCGCATGGCAGAGGCATCCCTGGGAGCGGACATCCCGGGATGTCAGAAGACACAGCCATATGTTATCCGTACATCCCTTTGGAGTATCGCTCTTGCCTCCATCCCACAGCTATGATGGGCGTAGGAACACTGCACCACAGTGTAATCAAGTGTGTTGGTCCTGAGTAGCTGTGATTTCACCAAAAAGTAACTTGAATTGTTTTTTCTTTTCATGTTTCTAGGCACACATACAACGGCAAACCCGAGAACGTCCCTCTCAGGCCCTCGCAAAGTCCGCACGGGATAACATGTGGAAATGCGTCTTTTTGCAGGCATTTAAAAATCCCCACGTGCAGTTTCTCTTCAGGAACCTGCTTCAAGGTTCGGGAGAGTTTCTTCAGCCGCGCTTGGCACTTTCCTCCGAGAAGTGCCGGGCGACGCTGTGGTGGTTCGAGCTGCTCAGGGCCGGTGAGAAACTCAGTTTCAGCATCTCTCTGCTCCTGGTGGGTTCCTCCTCCCACCGGGTTTCACTTTGACCAAACTAAAACCTCAAAGCCACACAGCTTCTCACCCCCAGGCAGTCGAAACTCACCTGCAAGACCGCTCGGCGTGGCCGCCGCCAAACCCAGCGAGGAGCAGAGACGCGTTTCGGGGCTTCGAGCCCGGCACTGGGGTCCCCTTCCAGGGGGCTTGCTTGGCTGGAGGAAATCCAGCAGGACCCCTCTGCGTGCTGAAGAGCCGGCCCCTTGCAGGCACGAGCTGCTGCCTCCTGCCAAGATTTCACCTTATGGGGCTGACAGGCATGAGACTACAGTGCCCACAAGCAGCTTTTCCACCACACTCTGCACGCCAGCCTCTCCTTCCCTCAGTCCAAGTCCCCAAGGCCACCACTCAGGGAAACCTCTGCTCTCCTCCCAGAAGACGAAGGGGAAGAAGTGCAAAAGCATCCCACTGGTGGGCTGTGGGACAGGGCGGACGGGGGGTCTCCAAAGTGGCACCCACCCCAAACCTCAAGGCAGGCACCACGGGGTCCCCTTTGGCAGATGCTCACCCCTAACCCCCCCAGCGCCTGCTAAAGCCTGGCTGCCCAGAGGTCTGGTGACCCCCTGCCGCAGGACCCACACTGAAAACCGGGATGCGTCCGCCTGATGCTTCAGAGCCAGCACGGAGGCAGGAGAGGGCCAGACCCCACACCGTGGCCGTCCAAACACGCTCAGCTCCAGCACGGGGGCTCATTTTGCCTTTTTTTGCCTTAAAAACCCCATCCCACCCCTTTCAGCAGTCCTGTAAAAGCGCAGCCGGCTCCTGGAGCCGCTAGCAGAGCCAGAAGCCTGTGGGGGCTATTCCCATCTCTGAGGGGAAGGACTCAAAAAGAGGAATTTTCCAGAAGCCGCTCTCCCCGCGAGCCGCCATGTCACCGGAGGAAACGCTTGCAAACGCCTCTTCCTCCGGCCGCCGTGCCGGCAGCGCTCCAACGATCCTGGCTTCCTGCCTCGCGTGGACACCCCCATCCCCACCCATCTCCCCCACTCATGACGGACCCCCATCGCCAACCATCTCCCCATCTCTCCCACCCCTGTTTTTTCAGTTCCCATCTCCCAAGCACCCCAGCAGCCTCCGAGCCACCCTTGGCAGGAGCCGGGGCAGCGGGTGGAGAAGGCAAAAGCAGGAAGCGGGAGCAAGCGGGAGAGGGTGACATATGGAAAGTGTGAGGAGCCCCTCGGAGAGACGGGAACGGCCGAGGGGAGGGGAGCGGGCAGCGCGGCGGTGGGTGGAGGGGGAGGGTGCACCCAGGCAAACAAGGATTCTGCTGATAAAGCAAATGTGACTCAATCACACGCTTGTGCAAAGATGTCACAACAGCCCTGAGAAATTACAGGCTCCTATTTCATCCCTCAAGGGCCAGCGCTGGCCTGGCGCTCACAATGCGCTCTGTTCTGCTGTCGGCGCCCCTAATTTACAGGCTGGGAACCCGCTGCGGGAACAGGTCATAATGGGTGCAGTGTAGTGCCACTGTCGGGGCTCCTGGGCTGACGACGGACTCGGCTCTTGCGCCACTGCGGCCAGAAGCAGCCCGAAACGGGGGCTCGCTGTCCCCTCCAAGCCCCCGCGCTGTCAGGGCACATGCTGGTGGGATGCGGGGGGTGGTTGCCCCCAGCCCAGCTTTCTGCCCCAAACACAGCAGCGTTAGGAGCCACCAGGCAAACCCTGCTTGGGGTTGCACCTCTCCGTCTTCTGAGGTGTCCCCATGCACCCCCAAAAGGGAGGTTTGGGGGACACAGACCTCACTGCCAAAGCACAAGGGCTGAGCCCCCATCACTGCAATCATCTCCTGCCACCAACCTTCCCCCAGCGCAGCCAGGAGCAAACCAGGCCATGCCCAGAGGGGACTGGTACCTGCTGGCACCCTCCCAGCCTCTGAAGAGCATCGGTGAAGCCAAAACAGCAGCAGAAGATGCCAGCAGAGGGGAAGATGCTCCCACTGGTCTGCAAAGATGGAGGGCTGCACCCGAGCGTCCCTTCAGCCCTTCCCGACGGGCATCACCAGCGCGGGTACACGGCGGCGGTGGCACCCGGGTGCTCCCCCACATCTGCCCGGGGCTCGGAGCTCCTCATCCTCCCTGCGAACGCTGACCTTCGCTGCCTGCCTGCCTCCATCCCATTCTCCGAAAGGAGCCACGGTGAGAGCAAAAGCGCAGTGGTCCCGCAGGTTGCTGAAGCTCATTATGGCCTTTTAATTACATTCAATTGCAGTTTTATGGGCTTACGGGCAAATTGGAAGCGATCTAATTGCCCTTGAGGGGGTGCTACGCTCTGAGCTATGAAAAACCAAGCAGGATCCAGCGAGACGTGAGGGGGGCTCAGAACCATTCAGCTCGCTCTTGCAGAAAGAGAAGTTTCATCTCACGTCGAAGCTCCCCCAGGACCTCAGGGTAACGAGCCACGCACGTGGCACGTGCTGGGCTTACTGGTGAGCCCAAATCACGCGTTGCCCCACCGCCCCAGCCCTTCCCACCTGCTGTCCCCCAGCAGCCGGGTCCCATCCCCACACCAAGCTCTAGGCCGGGAGGATGGACGTCAAGAGGAGATGGGTCTCAGACCTGGAGCTAAGCGGGCACCTCTCCTGGGGAGGCTGCTACCTTGAGCCCTAAAACACTCCAGGGAGTATATGGGACCGAAGCAGCCAAAAGGGTGCAATGAAGCAGGACTAAGAGCTCCCACCTCTGAAACGGGGCTGCCGACCCCACGCTGTCTCCCTGCGGGTCGGAGGGACAGCTCTGCTCCTCGCCAGACGTGCCCGTGCACAGGTTACAGCCCAGGGGATTCCACAGTAAATGCCCTCACCACTTCCCGCAGCATTAACTCTCCAGATGTGCAGCTGCCCTGCCCTGCCCTGCCCTGCCCTGCCCACAGCTGCGGAGGGGACCCAGCCGCTCCAAGAGACCCAGGATGAGCCAGATCCTAACGAACCAGGAGCAGGAGCAGCTCTCCCTGCCACCAGCTTTGAGATCTGAAGGCTAAAACCCATGTTGACTGCTCGCCGATGGGTCCTGGAGGCGCACAGAACCTCAGGATGCTGTGGGAAGTGCTCCTTCTACCCTGGTTTCGTTAATTACAGAGACCGACCGGAGCTGCTGGCAGGACTGACAGCATCTCCACGCTTTCCAGTTGCTCTTCTGCTCTGATCTGCGGCCAGCGTTGAGAGCCAGCGCCAGCCCACATCTCTAGAGAAGGTCCTACACCACCCATGCAGGATCTGTCTGATGGGACCAGCTCTGTCCTCGGGGTCTGAGACGGCAGCAGGAGGCAAGAGGAGGAGGACACGGCCATGTACGCCGAGGCCCTTCTGCGTGTGGCTTCCAGGAACACCGGCCTGCGAACCACTGGCCAGACGGATTATATTACGGTGCTGTGCGTGCGCATTAATCCAGATTTGAGATAATTACAGTCATTCACTTGGCATAATGGGCTTTAATTGATCCAACGTGGCTGGTGCTCACCGCCAGTGTGCAGCTGGGATCCCAGCACCCTGAACCTGCACTGCCGTTGGCCACACCATGACCAGCAAAAGGCAATGTCGCTAATTGGTTTTCCAGAAAAGAGGTTTTCAAGAAAAACAGTTATGGTAGTTCTCCTTACGGGATGCTGGATGACAGCAGGTGACTGCAAGGCTGCATGGGTCTTCCCATCTCTCAGCCAAGAGCCAGCAAGCCTGGTGTGGGCATGAGGTGTCATCCGCTCAGGAGACATCTCACGACCATCCAAGTGGGATGAGCCATCCCCCCCAGAGGGCTTTGCTGCTGGGAGCTGTGCAAGAGCAGCCCATGGGAACACCATTTTCCAGGTCTCCTTGGAGAAATGCTCATCTCCCAGCCTGCGCTTGGTGGTTTAGTTGGTCCCACCATCATTTTTGTGCTTTAATGCTCAGGGAGCTGGAAACTCAGATTGGCAAATGTTCCTGATGTCCCAAAACAGCCATTCCTTCCCAGGTCTGCTCCTTCTCCACTCCTCCACGCTCTGGAGGGAGCCGGTTGCAGCTGAAGGTCCAGGAGAAGGAGCCTGAGAACTGGGTGCCTACTCAGGAAGATAGGGAAGGCAGCTGCCAAAGCCAGGTCACCTTCAATAAAAGCAAGTTCCCTCCGGAAACTAGACAGCACGCACCGGTTTTCAAGAGAAAAAAGCTGCCTCTGGTCTTGCATGATCCCCTCCATGACTTCAGTAACACCCTGGGCAGGAGGGAAGGTTCAAGCCCCCTTGACACCAGCCGCATGGCCGGAGGGATGGGCAGGCGGGGGCGGTGGGTTCCTCCCCCTTCCCAGGGCAGAGAAGGGGCTTGGGAAAGCCTTTCTCCCTCCAAGGCCACAAAGGATGGTCTGCCTGCAAGCTGCCTCCGGGTTTGAGTTTCTGGTTGAAGTCCAAAGCTAATTAGGCTGCGCCAAGTCCAATCAGATAGCCTTGGCTAATTGAGCTCAGTACAGCCGGGTCAATGTCCAGTGGGTCTCCGCGTTTCAGGCGTTTTGTCAGCCCGCAGATAACTACCAGGGCCTGGGAAGGGGAAAGACCCTTAAAAAAATGTTCACTTTGTGTACAGCCGGAGCCTTTCCCTGCCAGAGCTGCAGACAGCTCCAGGTTAACCCCTCGGACACCGCCAGCATCGTCCTCCCGCCCGAGGAACCCCAACGGATAACGATGCCCCAACGGCAACGCTGGGGCAGAGCCAAAAGTGAGCAAGTGGAGGATGAAACAGAGGGACTGTCCACCATGCTCTGGTGTGCATCTCCCACAGTGTCATCTGGGAATAGGTATAGGCACGCCACACCTCACCCGGGTAGCATACCCACCAAACCATCCAGTGAGAGCCAGCCAGCTGAATTCCCAGCCACGCAGCTACGGAAAAACCAGCGACACTAACGTGGTGCGCTGTGCGCTCCGTGCCCTCCGCAGAGCTACCAACACCTCCTCCAAACCCGGCTTAGATGTGTCTGCACCAGCCCACAGCCTCCCGCCTACCAAAGCAGGGTTTGTCCAAGCCAACGCCGTGGCTCCATGAGCCAACGCGGCTGCCGGCACAGGCTCGGCAGCTGTTCCCAGATGTGCCTGGGCGTTGTGACCTGGCTGTGGTCAGGCAAGGAGCATGGCACAGGACCGCAGGGCAGCCAAGCACTGGGAGAGCAGCGAGGAAGACATAGCGAGTGCCAGGGTGAGAAAGGAGCTGGATGAGAGCGCTTTGCCCCCACCCACGGGCACGTCGGAGCGATGGAAAAGCCCCATGGCCAGATGCACAGCCGAACCCGGCAGCTGCGGCTGCTCCCAAGGCCGCTGGCGCATTTACTCCCAGCTGCCGAGTATCTGCCGTGCCTTCCCGGAGCAGACTACGAGTGACTGCACCCGAGGGCAGAGAGCTGGGCAGAAGAGAGGGGAGGAGGAGAGGGACTTGGAGGAAAGCTCCAGCGAGAGTTCCTCGGGCAGTTATCAGCCCCGCTGCAGAGCTCTGCCCGCTCCTGACTTCTACGGCACATTACGACACGGAAAATGATAACACCCAGCTTCCTAAAAACCACGTCCTTCCTTTTTTCATCTAACCCTGCCTTTGCTACTGGGCCCGAGCATCATCCACCTGGGCAGGAAGATGGCAGCCTCGATCTCCGTGACAGCAGCGGGAACGCCGAGTGCAATCCCCGCGTCCGCCCCCTCCCGCTCCGGCTGCTGGGGAAAGGCTGCTCCTCTTCAGCTGACAAATAGACGAGACGTTTCATTAATAAACCTCAGCTTCTCCTAACACTTCTGATTACGATCTCTCTGTTTGGATCCGTGCTCATATTACAGGTTCGCCTCAATTAGATATTCCCTGCTCTTTAAATCCCCACTTATCTCCTTTACCACGTAAATCACAGAGTGGGCTCTGGGTTTTTTTTTTGTTTTTTTTTTCCTTCCTGCCAGCCTAACTTTCCCTGCTCCAACAGCAGTTAGAAAATAAACAGCAGTTTAAATTGCAGCATGTCTGGGTAGCCAGCAAACCCATCCGAGGCGGCTGACATCAGTCTCAACGTGTCCCCCACCAGCCCCACCGTGTTTGCAAAACACTTTTATTTACTTCTCGCTCACCCTGGGACAAATCCTTACCGGGGCTTCACTGGAGACATCTCCCCATGAGGACCTTGGTCCAGCCCCAGTGGAGCATCGCTGCACCGGGCTGGGAAACGCTGGCCGGAGCGGCAGCGCATGGAGAGCCCAGGCTGGCTCCCCTCCCTGCTGCCCCACATCCCTCTGGCGATTAAAGCAATTGCTTGCATGGAAACCTAATTATATTAGGGAAGTATTTAGTAATTTTTAACTGTTCTGCTGATGGCTTGGCTCCCTCCCCCTCCTGCATACCAGCAGCGCTGCACAGAAGTTGCAGGGCTGGATTCCCCTCCTCTTCCACCGCTGCTCTTAAGAGCGAGAGCGAGGAAGAGGAGCAAGATGGTGTGAGGGGCAGGCAGCAGGCTGGGACTTGGGGGGTGGCCCAGGGTGAGCCGAGGAGCCTCTGACTGCCCTCCAGCCCTGCAGCAGTTCACCTGCGAGGTTCGTAAGGGATGGCTGTGCCTCACGAGCACGGACACCCAGCCCTGGCACGTGGTGGCCTCTTGATGCCACCGTGAGAAAGATGCCTCAGTTCTCTGCTTGACACCTTGCTGCATCAGGTGGGTGGTCAGCCCCCGGCGTGACGTCCATCCCGACTGCAAATTCAACACTCCAGTCATTACAAGGTTTTGGCTTGCCCTGGATCCCCCCCATATGGCTCCATCCTCCCCCAGTAACTGCTGTGCAAAAAGCCCAGGTGGGCAAGGGTGCAGCAGAGGCACCGCTACGCAGAGACCACGAGCTCCCACCAGGCACCCACTGTGCACCTTGGAAAAAATAACATCTCCAGGAGCACCTCGGTCCTGCACATGGGCAGCAAAACAGGAGCGAGCCACGGAAAGCATCGCATCACGGAGAGCTTTGACCCATGGAGAGCTTTGACCCATGGAGAGCTTTGCACTGTAGAGAGCTTTGCACTGTAGAGAGCTTTGCAGCACAGTTTGTGTGCCACCACAGAGACCTTTGCACCATGGAGAGCTTGGCACCACAGATTGTGTGCCACCACGGAGAGCTCTGCACCACCAAGAGCACTGCAGCAGCCCCTCGCGCCTGCTCCTTCCACGGGCAGCCCCAGCCCCCAGCCCCAGCTTACACACGGCTCCCCCAGCCCGGGCCGGGCCCCCCGATTCCCACGCCTGGGGCTGGCCCGGCCTCCGGCTGCGCCTTTAAGAGGCGAGGAGAGGAGCGCGATGGCCGGCATTTTCCGAAGGATCATTAATTTGCCAGCGTCACATGCTTCGCAGCTGCAGCCTGGCAGTGATTTATACGCCTCTGAAGTTCATCAGAGGGAAAAGTACTTTCCAGGCACAGCGT